>JAVHZZ010000392.1:22560-60504 GCA_036250195.1 Mixophyes australis | reverse complement strand
TTCATCAACCATCATCATCCATCATCATCCATCATTCATCATCCATCATCCATCATCATTCATTATTCATCATCCAGCATTCATCACTCATCATCCATCATCATCCATCATTGATCATCCATCATCCATCATTCATCATCCAACATCCATCATCCATCATCATTCATCATTTATCATTCATCATTCATTATTCATCATCCATCATCTTTCATCATTCATCATCCATCATCATTCATCATCATTCATCATTCATCATCCATCATCAATTATCATCCATCATCATTCATCATCATCATCATCATTCATAATCATCATCCATCATCATTCATCATCCATCATCATCCATCATCATTCATCATTTATCATCCATCATTCATCACCATTCATCATCCATCATCATTCATCATCATTCATCATTCATAATCCATCATCATTCATCATCCATCATCATTCATCATCCATCATCCATCATCATTTATCATCCATCATTCATCATCCATCATTCATCATCCATCATTCATCATTCATCATTCATCATTCATCATCCATCATCATAAATCATTCATCATCCATCATCCATCATCATCCATCATTCATCCTTCATCATTCATCATCCATCATCATAAATCATTCATCATCCATCATCCATCATCATCCATCATCCATCATTCATCATCCATCATCCATCATCCATCATCATTTATCATTCATCATTCATCATCCATCAGCCATCATCATTCTTCATCCATCATCATCCATCATTCATCATCCATCATCATTCATCATTCATCATCCATCATCATTCATCATCATCCATCATCATCCATCATTCATCATTCATCATCCATCATCATTCATCATCCATCATTCATCATTCATCATCTATCATCATCCATCATTCATCATCCATCATGATTCATCATTCATCATCCATCATCCATCATTCATCATCCATCATCATTCATCATCCATCATCATTCATCATCCATTATCATTCATCATCCATCATCATTCATCATCATCCATCATCATCCATCATTCATCATTCATCATCCATCATCATTCATCATCCATCATTCATCATCCATCATCATCCATCATTCATCATCCATCATGATTCATCATTCATCATTCATCATCCATCATCATCCATCATTCATCATTCATTATTCATCATCCATCATCATTCATCATCCATCATCATCCATCATTCATCATCCATCATGATTCATCATTCATCATTCATCATCCATCATTCATCATCCATCATCATTCATCATCCATCATCATTCATCACCCATCATTCATCATCCATCATGATTCATCATTCATCATTCATCATCCATCATTCATCATCTATCATCATTCATCATCCATCATCATTCATCATCCATCATCATTCATCATCCATCATCATTCATCATCAATCATTCATCATCCATCAGCCATCATCATTCATCATCAATCATTCATCATTCATCATCCATCATCATCCATCAGTCATCATTCATCATCATTCATCATTCATTATTCATCATCCATCATCATTCATCATCCAACATCATCCATCATTCATCATATTTCATCATTCATCATTCATCATCCATCATCATTCATCATTCATCATCCATCATCATTTATCATCCATCTTTATTCATCATCATTCATCATTCATCATCCATTATCATTTATCATCCATCATTCATCATCCATCATCATTCATCATTCATCATTCATCATTCATCATTCATCATCATTCATCATCCATCATCATTCATCATTCATCATTCATTATCCATCATCATTCATCATTCATTATCCATCATTCATCATCCATCATTCATCATTCATCATCATTCATCATTCATCATTTATCATCCATCATTCATCATCCATCATCATTCATCATTCATCATTCATTATCCATCATCATTCATCATTCATTATCCATCATTCATCATCCATCATCATTCATCATCATGCATCATCATCCATCATTCATCATTCATCATCCATCATCATTCATCATTCATCATCCATCATTCATCGTCCATCATGATTCATCATTCATCATTCATCATCCATCATCATTCATCATCCATCATCATCCATCATTCATCATCCATCATCATTCATCATCATTCATCATTCATCATCCATTATCATTTATCATCCATCATCATTCATCATCCATCATTCATCATTCATCATTCATTATCATTCATCATTCATCATCCATTATCCATCATTCATCATCCATCATCATTCATCATTCATCATTCATTATCCATCATCATTCATCATTCATCATCCATCATCCATCATTCATCATCCATCATTCATCATCCATTATCATTCATCATTCATCATCCATCATCCATCATCATTCATAATCCATCATCATCCATCATTCATCATCCATCATTTATCATCCATCATCATTCATCATTCATCATTCATCATTCATCGTCCATCATTCATCATCCATCATCATTCATCATCCATCATCCATCATCATTCATCATCCATCATCATCCATCATTTATCATTTATCATTCATCATTCATCATCATTCATCATTCATCATCCATCATTTATCATTCATCATCCATCATCCATCATCATTCATAATTCATCATCCATCACCATTCATCATCCATCATCATTCATCATCCATCATCATTCATCATCTATCATCATCCATCATTCATCATCCATCATCATTCATCATTCATTATTCATCATTCATCATCCATCATTCATCATTCATCATCCATCACCATTCACCATTCATCATCCATCATCATTCATCATTCATCATCCATCATTCATCATCATTCATCATCCATCATCATCCATCATTCATCATCCATCATCATTCATCATTCATTATTCATCATTCATCATCCATCATTATTCTTCATCATCCATCATCATCCATCATTCATCATTCATCATCCCTCATCCATCATCATTCATCATTCATCATCCATCATTCATCATCCATCATGATTCATCATTCATCATTCATCATCCATCATCATTCATCATCCATCATCATCCATCATCCATCATCATTCATCATCATTTATCATCCATCATTCATCATCCATCATCCATCATCCATCATTCATCATTCATCATCCATCATCATAAATCATTCATCATTCATCATCCATCATTCATCCTTCATCATTCATCATCCATCATCATAAATCATCCATCATTCATCATCCATCATCATCCATCATCCATCATTCATCATTTATCATCCATCATCCATCATTCATCATCATTCATCATCCATCATCATTTATCATCCATCATCCATCATTCATCATCCATCATCCATCATCCATTATCCATCATTCATCATTCATCATCCATTATCCATCATCCATTATCCATCATTCATCATTCATCATCCATCATCATTCATCATCCATCATCATTCATCATCATTCATCATCATTCATCATTCATCATCCATCATCATAAATCATTCATCATCCATCATCATCCATCATTCATCATCCATCATCATTCATCATCCATCATCATTCATAATCCATCATCCATAATTCTTCATCCATCATCCATCATCATCCATCCTTCATCATCCATCATCATCCATCATCCATCATTCATCATCATTCATCATTCATCATCCATCATCCATCATTCATCATCCATCATCCATCATTCATCATCCATCATCATTCATCATCATTCATCATCCATCATTCATCATTCATCACCATTCATCATTCATCATCCATCATCCATCATTCATCATCCATCATCATTCATCATTCATTATCCATCATCATTCATCATTCATCATCCATCATTCATCATCCATCATTCATCATCCATCATCATTTATCATTCATCATTCATCATCCATCAGCCATCATCATTCTTCATCCATCATCATCCATCATTCATCATCCATCATCATTCATCATTCATCATCCATCATCATTCATCATCATCCATCATCATCCATCATTCATCATTCATCATCCATCATCATTCATCATCCATCATTCATCATTCATCATCTATCATCATCCATCATTCATCATCCATCATGATTCATCATTCATCATTCATCATCCATCATCCATCATTCATCATCCATCATCATTCATCATTCATCATCCATTATCATTCATCATCCATCATCATTCATCATCATCCATCATCATCCATCATTCATCATTCATCATCCATCATCATTCATCATCCATCATTCATCATCCATCATCATCCATCATTCATCATCCATCATGATTCATCATTCATCATTCATCATCCATCATCATCCATCATTCATCATTCATCATTCATTATTCATCATCCATCATCATTCATCATCCATCATCATCCATCATTCATCATCCATCATGATTCATCATTCATCATTCATCATCCATCATTCATCATCCATCATCATTCATCATCCATCATCATTCATCACCCATCATTCATCATCCATCATGATTCATCATTCATCATTCATCATCCATCATTCATCATCTATCATCATTCATCATCCATCATCATTCATCATCCATCATCATTCATCATCCATCATCATTCATCATCAATCATTCATCATCCATCAGCCATCATCATTCATCATCAATCATTCATCATTCATCATCCATCATCATCCATCAGTCATCATTCATCATCATTCATCATTCATTATTCATCATCCATCATCATTCATCATCCAACATCATTCATCATCCAACATCATCCATCATTCATCATATTTCATCATTCATCATTCATCATCCATCATCATTCATCATTCATCATCCATCATCATTTATCATCCATCTTTATTCATCATCATTCATCATTCATCATCCATTATCATTTATCATCCATCATTCATCATCCATCATCATTCATCATTCATCATTCATCATTCATCATTCATCATCATTCATCATCCATCATCATTCATCATTCATCATTCATTATCCATCATCATTCATCATTCATTATCCATCATTCATCATCCATCATTCATCATTCATCATCATTCATCATTCATCATTTATCATCCATCATTCATCATCCATCATCATTCATCATTCATCATTCATTATCCATCATCATTCATCATTCATTATCCATCATTCATCATCCATCATCATTCATCATCATGCATCATCATCCATCATTCATCATTCATCATCCATCATCATTCATCATTCATCATCCATCATTCATCGTCCATCATGATTCATCATTCATCATTCATCATCCATCATCATTCATCATCCATCATCATCCATCATTCATCATCCATCATCATTCATCATCATTCATCATTCATCATCCATTATCATTTATCATCCATCATCATTCATCATCCATCATTCATCATTCATCATTCATTATCATTCATCATTCATCATCCATTATCCATCATTCATCATCCATCATCATTCATCATTCATCATTCATTATCCATCATCATTCATCATTCATCATCCATCATCCATCATTCATCATCCATCATTCATCATCCATTATCATTCATCATTCATCATCCATCATCCATCATCATTCATAATCCATCATCATCCATCATTCATCATCCATCATTTATCATCCATCATCATTCATCATTCATCATTCATCGTCCATCATTCATCATCCATCATCATTCATCATCCATCATCCATCATCATTCATCATCCATCATCATCCATCATTTATCATTTATCATTCATCATTCATCATCATTCATCATTCATCATCCATCATTTATCATTCATCATCCATCATCCATCATCATTCATAATTCATCATCCATCACCATTCATCATCCATCATCATTCATCATCCATCATCATTCATCATCTATCATCATCCATCATTCATCATCCATCATCATTCATCATTCATTATTCATCATTCATCATCCATCATTCATCATTCATCATCCATCACCATTCACCATTCATCATCCATCATCATTCATCATTCATCATCCATCATTCATCATCATTCATCATAGATCATCATCCATCATTCATCATCCATCATCATTCATCATTCATTATTCATCATTCATCATCCATCATTATTCTTCATCATCCATCATCATCCATCATTCATCATTCATCATCCCTCATCCATCATCATTCATCATTCATCATCCATCATTCATCATCCATCATGATTCATCATTCATCATTCATCATCCATCATCATTCATCATCCATCATCATCCATCATCCATCATCATTCATCATCATTTATCATCCATCATTCATCATCCATCATCCATCATCCATCATTCATCATTCATCATCCATCATCATAAATCATTCATCATTCATCATCCATCATTCATCCTTCATCATTCATCATCCATCATCATAAATCATCCATCATTCATCATCCATCATCATCCATCATCCATCATTCATCATTTATCATCCATCATCCATCATCCATCATCATTTATCATCCATCATCATTCATCATCATTCATCATCCATCATTCTTCATTCATCATCATTCATCATTCATCATCCATCATCCATCATTCATCATCCATCATCATTCATCATTTATTATCCATCATCATTCATCATTCATCATCCATCATCCATCATTCATCATCCATCATTCATCATCCATCATCATTCATCATCCATCATCATCCATCATTCATCATCCATCATCATTCATCATTCATCATTCATCAACCATCATCATGCATCATCATCCATCATCATCCATCATTCATCATCCATCATCCATCATCATTCATTATTCATCATCCAGCATTCATCACTCATCATCCATCATCATCCATCATTGATCATCCATCATCCATCATTCATCATTCATCATCCAACATCCATCATCCATCATCATTCATCATTTATCATTCATCATGCATTATTCATCATCCATCATCTTTCATCATTCATCATCCATCATCATTCATCATCCATCATCATCCATCATCATTCATCATTTATCATCCATCATTCATCACCATTCATCATCCATCATCATTCATCATCATTCATCATTCATAATCCATCATCATTCATCATCCATCATCATTCATCATCCATCATCCATCATCATTTATCATCCATCATTCATCATCCATCATCCATCATCCATCATTCATCATTCATCATTCATCATCCATCATCATAAATCATTCATCATCCATCATCCATCATCATCCATCATTCATCCTTCATCATTCATCATCCATCATCATAAATCATTCATCATCCATCATCCATCATCATCCATCATCCATCATTCATCATCCATCATCCATCATCCATTATCCATCATTCATCATTCATCATCCATTATCCATCATCCATTATCCATCATTCATCATTCATCATCCATCATCATTCATCATCCATCATCATTCATCATGGATGATGGATGGATGATTCATCATCATTCATCATTCATCATCCATCATCATAAATCATTCATCATCCATCATCATCCATCATTCATCATCCATCATTCATCATCCATCATCATTCATCATCCATCATCATTCATAATCCATCATCCATAATTCATCATCCATCATCCATCATCATCCATCATTCATCATTCATCATCATCCATCATCCATCATTCATCATCATTCATCATTCATCATTCATCATCCATCATCCATCATTCATCATCCATCATCCATCATTCATCATCCATCATCATTCATCATCATTCATCATCCATCATTCATCATTCATCACCATTCATCATTCATCATCCATCATCCATCATTCATCATCCATCATCATTCATCATTCATTATCCATCATCATTCATCATTCATCATCCATCATTCATCATCCATCATTCATCATCCATCATCATTTATCATTCATCATTCATCATCCATCAGCCATCATCATTCTTCATCCATCATCATCCATCATTCATCATCCATCATCATTCATCATTCATCATCCATCATCATCCATCATCATCCATCATTCATCATTCATCATCCATCATCCATCATCATTCATCATCCATCATTCATCATTCATCATCTATCATCATCCATCATTCATCATCCATCATGATTCATGATTCATCATTCATCATCCATCATCATCCATCATTCATCATCCATCATCATTCATCATCCATCATCATTCATCATCCATTATCATTCATCATCCATCATCATTCATCATCATCCATCATCATCCATCATTCATCATTCATCATCCATCATCATTCATCATCCATCATTCATCATCCATCATCATCCATCATTCATCATCCATCATGATTCATCATTCATCATTCATCATCCATCATCATCCATCATTCATCATTCATCATTCATTATTCATCATCCATCATCATTCATCATCCATCATCATCCATCATTCATCATCCATCATGATTCATCATTCATCATTCATCATCCATCATCATCCATCATTCATCATCCATCATCATTCAGCATCCATCATCATTCATCACCCATCATTCATCATCCATCATGATTCATCATCCATCATTCATCATCCATCATTCATCATCCATCATCATTCATCATCCATCATCATTCATCATCCATCATCATTCATCATCAATCATTCATCATCCATCAGCCATCATCATTCATCATCAATCATTCATCATTCATCATCCATCATCATCCATCAGTCATCATTCATCATCATTCATCATTCATTATTCATCATCCATCATCATTCATCATCCATCATCATCCATCATTCATCATATTTCATCATTCATCATTCATCATCCATCATCATTCATCATTCATCATCCATCATCATTTATCATCCATCTTTATTCATCATCATTCATCATTCATCATCCATTATCATTTAGCATCCATCATCATTCATTATTATTCATCATCCATCATTCATCATCATTCATCATCCATCATCATTCATCATTCATCATTCATTATCCATCATCATTCATCATTCATTATCCATCATTCATCATCCATCATTCATCATTCATCATCATTCATCATTTATCATCCATCATTCATCATCCATCATCATTCATCATTCATCATTCATTATCCATCATCATTCATCATTCATTATCCATCATTCATCATCCATCATCATTCATCATCATGCATCATCATCCATCATTCATCATTCATCATCCATCATCATTCATCATTCATCATCCATCATTCATCGTCCATCATGATTCATCATTCATCATTCATCATCCATCATCATTCATCATCATTCATCATCCATCATTCATCATTCATCATTCATTATCATTCATCATTCATCATCCATTATCCATCATTCATCATCCATCATCATTCATCATTCATCATTCATTATCCATCATCATTCATCATTCATCATCCATCATCCATCATTCATCATCCATCATTCATCATCCATTATCATTCATCATTTATCATCCATCATCCATCATCATTCATAATCCATCATCATCCATCATTCATCATCCATCATTTATCATCCATCATCATTTATCATTCATCATTCATCATCCATCATCATTCATCATCCATCATCATCCATCATTCATCATCCATCATGATTCATCATTCATCATTCATCATCCATCATCATCCATCATTCATCATCCATCATCATTCATCATCCATCATCATTCATCACCCATCATTCATCATCCATCATGATTCATCATTCATCATTCATCATCCATCATTCATCATCCATCATCATTCATCATCCATCATCATTCATCATCCATCACCATTCATCATCAATCATTCATCATCCATCAGCCATCATCATTCATCATCAATCATTCATCATACATCATCCATCATCATCCATCAGTCATCATTCATCATCATTCATCATTCATTATTCATCATCCATCATCATTCATCATTCATCATCCATCATCATTTATCATCCATCTTTATTCATCATCATTCATCATTCATCATCCATTATCATTTATCATCCATCATTCATCATCCATCATCATTCATCATTCATCATTCATCATTCATCATCATTCATCATTCATCATCCATCATCATTCATCATTCATCATTCATTATCCATCATCATTCATGATTCATTATCCATCATTCATCATCCATCATTCATCATTCATCATCATTCATCATTCATCATTTATCATCCATCATTCATCATCCATCATCATTCATCATTCATCATTCATTATCCATCATCATTCATTATCCATCATTCATCATCCATCATCATTCATCATCATGCATCATCATCCATCATTCATCATTCATCATCCATCATCATTCATCATTCATCATCCATCATTCATCGTCCATCATGATTCATCATTCATCATTCATCATCCATCATCATTCATCATCCATCATCATCCATCATTCATCATCCATCATCATTCATCATCATTCATCATTCATCATCCATTATCATTTATCATCCATCATCATTCATCATCATTCATCATCCGTCATTCATCATTCATCATTCATTATCATTCATCATTCATCATCCATTATCCATCATTCATCATCCATCATCATTCATCATTCATCATTCATTATCCATCATCATTCATCATTCATCATCCATCATCCATCATTCATCATCCATCATTCATCATCCATTATCATTCATCATTCATCATCCATCATCCATCATCATTCATAATCCATCATCATCCATCATTCATCATCCATCATTTATCATCCATCATCATTCATCATTCATCATTCATCATCCATCATTCATCATCCATCATCATTCATCATTCATCATCCATCATCCATCATCATTCATCATCCATCATCATCCATCATTTATCATTTATCATTTATCATTCATCATTCATCATCATTCATCATTCATCATCCATCATTTATCATTCATCATCCATCATCCATCATCATTCATAATTCATCATCCATCACCATTCATCATCCATCATCATTCATCATCCATCATCCATCATCATTCATCATCCATCATCATCCATCATTCATCATCCATCATCATTCATCATTCATTATCCATCATTCATCATCCATCATTCATCATTCATCATCATTCATCATTCATCATTTATCATCCATCATTCATCATCCATCATCATTCATCATTCATCATTCATTATCCATCATCATTCATCATTCATTATCCATCATTCATCATCCATCATCATTCATCATCATGCATCATCATCCATCATTCATCATTCATCATCCATCATCATTCATCATTCATCACCCATCATTCATCGTCCATCATGATTCATCATTCATCATTCATCATCATTCATCATTCATCATCCATCATCATTCATCATCCATCATCATCCATCATTCATCATCCATCATCATTCATCATCATTCATCATTCATCATCCATTATCATTTATCATCCATCATCATTCATCATCATTCATCATCCATCATTCATCATTCATCATTCATTATCATTCATCATCCATTATCCATCATTCATCATCCATCATCATTCATCATTCATTATCCATCATCATTCATCATTCATCATCCATCATCCATCATTCATCATCCATCATTCATCATCCATTATCATTCATCATTCATCATCCATCATCATTCATAATCCATCATCATCCATCATTCATCATCCATCATTTATCATCCATCATCATTCATCATTCATCATTCATCATCCATCATCATTCATCATCCATCATCATCCATCATTCATCATCCATCATGATTCATCATTCATCATTCATCATCCATCATCATCCATCATTCATCATCCATCATCATTCATCATCCATCACCCATCATTCATCATCCATCATGATTCATCATTCATCATTTATCATCCATCATTCATCATCCATCATCATTCATCATCCATCATCATTCATCATCCATCATCATTCATCATCAATCATTCATCATCCATCAGCCATCATCATTCATCATCAATCATTCATCATTCATCATCCATCATCATCCATCAGTCATCATTCATCATCATTCATTATTCATCATCCATCATCATTCATCATCCATCATCATCCATCATTCATCATATTTCATCATTCATCATCCATCATCATTCATCATTCATCATCCATCATCATTTATCATCCATCTTTATTCATCAGCATTCATCATTCATCATCCATTATCATTTATTATCCATCATTCATCATCCATCATCATTCATCATCATCATTTATCATTCATCATCATTCATCATCCATCATCATTCATCATTCATCATTCATTATCCATCATCATTCATCATTCATTATTCATCATTCATCATCCATCATTCATCATTCATCATCATTCATCATTCATCATTTATCATCCATCATTCATCATCCATCATCATTCATCATTCATCATTCATTATCCATCATCATTCATCATTCATTATCCATCATTCATCATCCATCATCATTCATCATCATGCATCATCATCCATCATTCATCATTCATCATCCATCATCATTCATCATTCATCATCCATCATTCATCGTCCATCATGATTCATCATTCATCATTCATCATCCATCATCATTCATCATCCATCATCATCCATCATTCATCATCCATCATCATTCATCATCATTCATCATTCATCATCCATTATCATTTATCATCCATCATCATTCATCATCATTCATCATCCATCATTCATCATTCATCATTCATTATCATTCATCATTCATCATCCATTATCCATCATTCATCATCCATCATCATTCATCATTCATCATTCATTATCCATCATCATTCATCATTCATCATCCATCATCCATCATTCATCATCCATCATTCATCATCCATTATCATTCATCATTCATCATTCATCATCCATCATCATTCATAATCCATCATCATCCATCATTCATCATCCATCATTTATCATCCATCATCATTCATCATTCATCATTCATCATCCATCATTCATCATTCATCATCATTCATCATTCATCATCCATCATTATCATTCATCATCCATCATCCATCATCATTCATAATTCATCATCCATCACCATTCATCATCCATCATCATTCATCATCCATCATCCATCATCATTCATCATCCATCATCATCCATCATTCATCATCCATCATCATTCATCATTCATTATTCATCATTCATCATCCATCATTCATCATTCATCATCCATCACCATTCATCATTCATCATCCATCATCATTCATCATCCATCATTCATCATCATTCATCATCCATCATCATCCATCATCATCCATCATTCATCATCCATCATCATTCATCATTCATTATTCATCATTCATCATCCATCATTATTCATCATCATCCATCATCATCCATCATTCATCATTCATCATCCCTCATCCATCATCATTCATCATTCATCATCCATCATTCATCATCCATCATGATTCATCATTCATCATTCATCATCCATCATCATTCATCATCCATCATCATCCATCATCCATCATCATTCATCATCATTTATCATCCATCATTCATCATCCATCATCCATCATCCATCATTCATCATTCATCATCCATCATCATAAATCATTCATCATTCATCATCCATCATCATCCATCATTCATCATCCATCATTCATCGTCCATCATGATTCATCATTCATCATTCATCATCATTCATCATTCATCATCCATCATCATTCATCATCCATCATCATCCATCATTCATCATCCATCATCATTCATCATCATTCATCATTCATCATCCATTATCATTTATCATCCATCATCATTCATCATCATTCATCATCCATCATTCATCATTCATCATTCATTATCATTCATCATTCATCATCCATTATCCATCATTCATCATCCATCATCATTCATCATTCATTATCCATCATCATTCATCATTCATCATCCATCATCCATCATTCATCATCCATCATTCATCATCCATTATCATTCATCATTCATCATCCATCATCATTCATAATCCATCATCATCCATCATTCATCATCCATCATTTATCATCCATCATCATTCATCATTCATCATTCATCATCCATCATCATTCATCATCCATCATCATCCATCATTCATCATCCATCATGATTCATCATTCATCATTCATCATCCATCATCATCCATCATTCATCATCCATCATCATTCATCATCCATCATCATTCATCACCCATCATTCATCATCCATCATGATTCATCATTCATCATTCATCATCCATCATTCATCATCCATCATCATTCATCATCCATCATCATTCATCATCCATCATCATTCATCATCAATCATTCATCATCCATCAGCCATCATCATTCATCATCAATCATTCATCATTCATCATCCATCATCATCCATCAGTCATCATTCATCATCATTCATCATTCATTATTCATCATCCATCATCATTCATCATCCATCATCATCCATCATTCATCATATTTCATCATTCATCATTCATCATCCATCATCATTCATCATCCATCATCATTTATCATCCATCTTTATTCATCAGCATTCATCATTCATCATCCATTATCATTTATTATCCATCATTCATCATCCATCATCATTCATCATCATCATTTATCATTCATCATCATTCATCATTCATCATCCATCATCATTCATCATTCATCATTCATTATCCATCATCATTCATCATTCATTATCCATCATTCATCATCCATCATTCATCATTCATCATCATTCATCATTCATCATTTATCATTTATCATTCATCATCCATCATCATTCATCATTCATCATTCATTATCCATCATCATTCATCATTCATTATCCATCATTCATCATCCATCATCATTCATCATCATGCATCATCATCCATCATTCATCATTCATCATCCATCATCATTCATCATTCATCATCCATCATTCATCGTCCATCATGATTCATCATTCATCATTCATCATCCATCATCATTCATCATCCATCATCATCCATCATTCATCATCCATCATCATTCATCATCATTCATCATTCATCATCCATTATCATTTATCATCCATCATCATTCATCATCATTCATCATCCATCATTCATCATTCATCATTCATTATCATTCATCATTCATCATCCATTATCCATCATTCATCATCCATCATCATCCATCATTCATCATTCATTATCCATCATCATTCATCATTCATCATCCATCATCCATCATTCATCATCCATCATTCATCATCCATTATCATTCATCATTCATCATCCATCATCCATCATCATTCATAATCCATCATCATCCATCATTCATCATCCATCATTTATCATCCATCATCATTCATCATTCATCATTCATCATCCATCATTCATCATCCATCATCATTCATCATTCATCATCCATCATCCATCATCATTAATCATCCATCATCATCCATCATTTATCATTTATCATTCATCATTCATCATCATTCATCATTCATCATCCATCATTTATCATTCATCATCCATCATCCATCATCATTCATAATTCATCATCCATCACCATTCATCATCCATCATCATTCATCATCCATCATCCATCATCATTCATCATCCATCATCATCCATCATTCATCATCCATCATTCATCATCCATCATCATTCATCATTCATTATTCATCATTCATCATCCATCATTCATCATTCATCATCCATCACCATTCATCATTCATCATCCATCATCATTCATCATCCATCATTCATCATCATTCATCATCCATCATCATCCATCATCATCCATCATTCATCATCCATCATCATTCATCATTCATTATTCATCATTCATCATCCATCATTATTCATCATCATCCATCATCATCCATCATTCATCATTCATCATCCCTCATCCATCATCATTCATCATTCATCATCCATCATTCATCATCCATCATGATTCATCATTCATCATTCATCATCCATCATCATTCATCATCCATCATCATCCATCATCCATCATCATTCATCATCATTTATCATCCATCATTCATCATCCATCATCCATCATCCATCATTCATCATTCATCATCCATCATCATAAATCATTCATCATTCATCATCCATCATCATCCATCATTCATCCTTCATCATTCATCATCCATCATCATTCATAATTCATCATCCATCACCATTCATCATCCATCATCATTCATCATCCATCATTCATCATCATTCATCATCCATCATTCATCATTCATCATTCATTATCATTCATCATTCATCATCCATTATCCATCATTCATCATCCATCATCATCATCATTCATCATTCATTATCCATCATCATTCATCATTCATCATCCATCATCCATCATTCATCATCCATCATTCATCATCCATTATCATTCATCATTCATCATCCATCATCCATCATCATTCATAATCCATCATCATTCATCATCCATCATTTATCATCCATCATCATTCATCATTCATCATCCATCATTCATCATCCATCATCATTCATCATTCATCATCCATCATCCATCATCCATCATCATTAATCATCCATCATCATCCATCATTTATCATTTATCATTCATCATTCATCATCATTCATCATTCATCATCCATCATTATCATTCATCATCCATCATCCATCATCATTCATAATTCATCATCCATCACCATTCATCATCCATCATCATTCATTATCCATCATCCATCATCATTCATCATCCATCATCATCCATCATTCATCATCCATCATCATTCATCATTCATCATTCATCATCCATCATCATCCATCATCCATCATCATCCATCATCATCCATCATTCATCATCCATCATCATTCATCATTCATTATTCATCATTCATCATCCATCATTATTCATCATCATCCATCATCATCCATCATTCATCATTCATCATCCCTCATCCATCATCATTCATCATTCATCATCCATCATTCATCATCCATCATGATTCATCATTCATCATTCATCATCCATCATCATTCATCATCCATCATCATCCATCATCCATCATCATTCATCATCATTTATCATCCATCATTCATCATCCATCATCCATCATCCATCATTCATCATTCATCATCCATCATCATAAATCATTCATCATTCATCATCCATCATCATCCATCATTCATCCTTCATCATTCATCATCCATCATCATTCATAATTCATCATCCATCACCATTCATCATCCATCATCATTCATCATCCATCATTCATCATCATTCATCATCCATCATTCATCATTCATCATTCATTATCATTCATCATTCATCATCCATTATCCATCATTCATCATCCATCATCATTCATCATTCATCATTCATTATCCATCATCATTCATCATTCATCATCCATCATCCATCATTCATCATCCATCATTCATCATCCATTATCATTCATCATTCATCATCCATCATCCATCATCATTCATAATCCATCATCATTCATCATCCATCATTTATCATCCATCATCATTCATCATTCATCATCCATCATTCATCATCCATCATCATTCATCATTCATCATCCATCATCCATCATCATTAATCATCCATCATCATCCATCATTTATCATTATCATTCATCATTCATCATCATTCATCATTCATCATCCATCATTATCATTCATCATCCATCATCCATCATCATTCATAATTCATCATCCATCACCATTCATCATCCATCATCATTCATTATCCATCATCCATCATCATTCATCATCCATCATCATCCATCATTCATCATCCATCATCATTCATCATCATTCATCATTCATCATCCATCATCATCCATCATCCATCATCATTCATCATCATTTATCATCCATCATTCATTATCCATCATCCATCATCCATCATTCATCATTCATCATCCATCATCATAAATCATTCATCATTCATCATCCATCATCATCCATCATTCATCCTTCATCATTCATCATCCATCATCATAAATCATCCATCATTCATCATCCATCATCATCCATCATCCATCATTCATCATTTATCATCCATCATCCATCATTCATCATCATTCATCATCCATCATCATTTATCATCCATCATCATTCATCATCATTCATCATCCATCATTCTTCATTCATCATCATTCATCATTCATCATCCATCATCCATCATTCATCATCCATCATCATTCATCATTTATTATCCATCATCATTCATCATTCATCATCCATCATCCATCATTCATCATCCATCATTCATCATCCATCATCCATCATCATTCATCATCCATCATCATCCATCATTCATCATCCATCATCATTCATCATTCATCATTCATCAACCATCATCATGCATCATCATCCATCATCATCCATCATTCATCATCCATCATCCATCATCATTCATTATTCATCATCCAGCATTCATCACTCATCATCCATCATCATCCATCATTGATCATCCATCATCCATCATTCATCATTCATCATCCAACATCCATCATCCATCATCATTCATCATTTATCATTCATCATGCATTATTCATCATCCATCATCTTTCATCATTCATCATCCATCATCATTCATCATCCATCATCATCCATCATCATTCATCATTTATCATCCATCATTCATCACCATTCATCATCCATCATCATTCATCATCATTCATCATTCATAATCCATCATCATTCATCATCCATCATCATTCATCATCCATCATCCATCATCATTTATCATCCATCATTCATCATCCATCATCCATCATCCATCATTCATCATTCATCATTCATCATCCATCATCATAAATCATTCATCATCCATCATCCATCATCATCCATCATTCATCCTTCATCATTCATCATCCATCATCATAAATCATTCATCATCCATCATCCATCATCATCCATCATCCATCATTCATCATCCATCATCCATCATCCATTATCCATCATTCATCATTCATCATCCATTATCCATCATCCATTATCCATCATTCATCATCCATCATCCATCATCATTCATCATCCATCATCATCCATCATTCATCATCCATCATCATTCATCATTCATCATTCATCAACCATCATCATGCATCATCATCCATCATCATCCATCATTCATCATCCATCATCCATCATCATTCATTATTCATCATCCAGCATTCATCACTCATCATCCATCATCATCCATCATTGATCATCCATCATCCATCATTCATCATCCAACATCCATCATCCATCATCATTCATCATTTATCATTCATCATGCATTATTCATCATCCATCATCTTTCATCATTCATCATCCATCATCATTCATCATCCATCATCATCCATCATCATTCATCATTTATCATCCATCATTCATCACCATTCATCATCCATCATCATTCATCATCATTCATCATTCATAATCCATCATCATTCATCATCCATCATCATTCATCATCCATCATCCATCATCATTTATCATCCATCATTCATCATCCATCATCCATCATCCATCATTCATCATTCATCATTCATCATCCATCATCATAAATCATTCATCATCCATCATCCATCATCATCCATCATTCATCCTTCATCATTCATCATCCATCATCATAAATCATTCATCATCCATCATCCATCATCATCCATCATCCATCATTCATCATCCATCATCCATCATCCATTATCCATCATTCATCATTCATCATCCATTATCCATCATCCATTATCCATCATTCATCATCCATCATCCATCATCATTCATCATCCATCATCATCCATCATTCATCATCCATCATCATTCATCATTCATCATTCATCAACCATCATCATGCATCATCATCCATCATCATCCATCATTCATCATCCATCATCCATCATCATTCATTATTCATCATCCAGCATTCATCACTCATCATCCATCATCATCCATCATTGATCATCCATCATCCATCATTCATCATCCAACATCCATCATCCATCATCATTCATCATTTATCATTCATCATGCATTATTCATCATCCATCATCTTTCATCATTCATCATCCATCATCATTCATCATCCATCATCATCATCATCATTCATCATTTATCATCCATCATTCATCACCATTCATCATCCATCATCATTCATCATCATTCATCATTCATAATCCATCATCATTCATCATCCATCATCATTCATCATCCATCATCCATCATCATTTATCATCCATCATTCATCATCCATCATCCATCATCCATCATTCATCATTCATCATTCATCATCCATCATCATAAATCATTCATCATCCATCATCCATCATCATCCATCATTCATCCTTCATCATTCATCATCCATCATCATAAATCATTCATCATCCATCATCCATCATCATCCATCATCCATCATTCATCATCCATCATCCATCATCCATTATCCATCATTCATCATTCATCATCCATTATCCATCATCCATTATCCATCATTCATCATTCATCATCCATCATCATTCATCATCCATCATTCATCATCCATCATCATCCATCATCCATCATTCATCATTTATCATCCATCATCCATCATTCATCATCATTCATCATCCATCATCATTTATCATCCATCATCATTCATCATCATTCATCATCCATCATTCTTCATTCATCATCATTCATCATTCATCATCCATCATCCATCATTCATCATCCATCATCATTCATCATTTATTATCCATCATCATTCATCATTCATCATCCATCATCCATCATTCATCATCCATCATTCATCATCCATCATCCATCATCATTCATCATCCATCATCATCCATCATTCATCATCCATCATCATTCATCATTCATCATTCATCAACCATCATCATGCATCATCATCCATCATCATCCATCATTCATCATCCATCATCCATCATCATTCATTATTCATCATCCAGCATTCATCACTCATCATCCATCATCATCCATCATTGATCATCCATCATCCATCATTCATCATTCATCATCCAACATCCATCATCCATCATCATTCATCATTTATCATTCATCATGCATTATTCATCATCCATCATCTTTCATCATTCATCATCCATCATCATTCATCATCCATCATCATCCATCATCATTCATCATTTATCATCCATCATTCATCACCATTCATCATCCATCATCATTCATCATCATTCATCATTCATAATCCATCATCATTCATCATCCATCATCATTCATCATCCATCATCCATCATCATTTATCATCCATCATTCATCATCCATCATCCATCATCCATCATTCATCATTCATCATTCATCATCCATCATCATAAATCATTCATCATCCATCATCCATCATCATCCATCATTCATCCTTCATCATTCATCATCCATCATCATAAATCATTCATCATCCATCATCCATCATCATCCATCATCCATCATTCATCATCCATCATCCATCATCCATTATCCATCATTCATCATTCATCATCCATTATCCATCATCCATTATCCATCATTCATCATCCATCATCCATCATCATTCATCATCCATCATCATCCATCATTCATCATCCATCATCATTCATCATTCATCATTCATCAACCATCATCATGCATCATCATCCATCATCATCCATCATTCATCATCCATCATCCATCATCATTCATTATTCATCATCCAGCATTCATCACTCATCATCCATCATCATCCATCATTGATCATCCATCATCCATCATTCATCATCCAACATCCATCATCCATCATCATTCATCATTTATCATTCATCATGCATTATTCATCATCCATCATCTTTCATCATTCATCATCCATCATCATTCATCATCCATCATCATCCATCATCATTCATCATTTATCATCCATCATTCATCACCATTCATCATCCATCATCATTCATCATCATTCATCATTCATAATCCATCATCATTCATCATCCATCATCATTCATCATCCATCATCCATCATCATTTATCATCCATCATTCATCATCCATCATCCATCATCCATCATTCATCATTCATCATTCATCATCCATCATCATAAATCATTCATCATCCATCATCCATCATCATCCATCATTCATCCTTCATCATTCATCATCCATCATCATAAATCATTCATCATCCATCATCAATCATCATCCATCATCCATCATTCATCATCCATCATCCATCATCCATTATCCATCATTCATCATTCATCATCCATTATCCATCATCCATTATCCATCATTCATCATCCATCATCCATCATCATTCATCATCCATCATCATCCATCATTCATCATCCATCATCATTCATCATTCATCATTCATCAACCATCATCATGCATCATCATCCATCATCATCCATCATTCATCATCCATCATCCATCATCATTCATTATTCATCATCCAGCATTCATCACTCATCATCCATCATCATCCATCATTGATCATCCATCATCCATCATTCATCATCCAACATCCATCATCCATCATCATTCATCATTTATCATTCATCATGCATTATTCATCATCCATCATCTTTCATCATTCATCATCCATCATCATTCATCATCCATCATCATCCATCATCATTCATCATTTATCATCCATCATTCATCACCATTCATCATCCATCATCATTCATCATCATTCATCATTCATAATCCATCATCATTCATCATCCATCATCATTCATCATCCATCATCCATCATCATTTATCATCCATCATTCATCATCCATCATCCATCATCCATCATTCATCATTCATCATTCATCATCCATCATCATAAATCATTCATCATCCATCATCCATCATCATCCATCATTCATCCTTCATCATTCATCATCCATCATCATAAATCATTCATCATCCATCATCCATCATCATCCATCATCCATCATTCATCATCCATCATCCATCATCCATTATCCATCATTCATCATTCATCATCCATTATCCATCATCCATTATCCATCATTCATCATTCATCATCCATCATCATTCATCATCCATCATCATTCATCATGGATGATAGATGGATGATTCATCATCATTCATCATTCATCATCCATCATCATAAATCATTCATCATCCATCATCATCCATCATCCATCATCATTCATCATCCATCATCATTCATAATCCATCATCCATAATTCATCATCCATCATCCATCATCATCCATCATTCATCATTCATCATCATCAATCATCCATCATTCATCATCATTCATCATTCATCATCCATCATCCATCATTCATCATCCATCATCCATCATTCCTCATCCATCATCATTCATCATCATTCATCATTCATCATTCATCACCATTCATCATTCATCATCCATCATCCATCATTCATCATCCATCATCATTCATCATTCATTATCCATCATCATTCATCATTCATCATCCATCATTCATCATCCATCATTCATCATCCATCATCATTTATCATTCATCATCCATCAGCCATCATCATTCTTCATCCATCATCATCCATCATTCATCATCCATCATCATTCATCATTCATCATCCATCATCATTCATCATCATCCATCATCATCCATCATTCATCATCCATCATCCATCATCATTCATCATCCATCATTCATCATTCATCATCTATCATCATCCATCATTCATCATCCATCATGATTCATGATTCATGATTCATCATCCATCATCATCCATCATTCATCATCCATCATCATTCATCATCCATCATCATTCATCATCCATTATCATTCATCATCCATCATCATTCATCATCATCCATCATCATCCATCATTCATCATTCATCATCCATCATCATTCATCATCCATCATTCATCATCCATCATCATCCATCATTCATCATCCATCATCATTCATCATTCATCATTCATCAACCATCATCATGCATCATCATCCATCATCATCCATCATTCATCATCCATCATCCATCATCATTCATTATTCATCATCCAGCATTCATCACTCATCATCTATCATCATCCATCATTGATCATCCATCATCCATCATTCATCATTCATCATCCAACATCCATCATCCATCATCATTCATCATTTATCATTCATCATGCATTATTCATCATCCATCATCTTTCATCATTCATCATCCATCATCATTCATCATCCATCATCATCCATCATCATTCATCATTTATCATTCATCACCATTCATCATCCATCATCATTCATCATCATTCATCATTCATAATCCATCATCATTCATCATCCATCATCATTCATCATCCATCATCCATCATCATTTATCATCCATCATTCATCATCCATCATCCATCATCCATCATTCATCATTCATCATCCATCATCATAAATCATTCATCATCCATCATCCATCATCATCCATCATTCATCCTTCATCATTCATCATCCATCATCATAAATCATTCATCATCCATCATCATCCATCATCCATCATTCATCATCCATCATCCATCATCCATTATCCATCATTCATCATTCATCATCCATTATCCATCATCCATTATCCATCATTCATCATTCATCATCCATCATCATTCATCATCCATCATCATTCATCATGGATGATGGATGGATGATTCATCATCATTCATCATTCATCATCCATCATCATAAATCATTCATCATCCATCATCATCCATCATTCATCATCCATCATTCATCATCCATCATCATTCATCATCCATCATCATTCATAATCCATCATCCATAATTCATCATCCATCATCCATCATCATCCATCATTCATCATCATCCATCATCCATCATTCATCATTCATCATTCATCATCCATCATCCATCATTCATCATCCATCATCCATCATTCATCATCCATCATCATTCATCATCATTCATCATTCATCATTCATCACCATTCATCATTCATCATCCATCATCCATCATTCATCATCCATCATCATTCATCATTCATTATCCATCATCATCCATCATTCATCATCCATCATTCATCATCCATCATCATTTATCATTCATCATTCATCATCCATCAGCCATCATCATTCTTCATCCATCATCATCCATCATTCATCATCCATCATCATTCATCATTCATCATCCATCATCATTCATCATTCATCATCCATCATGATTCATCATTCATCATTCATCATCCATCATCATCCATCATTCATCATCCATCATCATTCAGCATCCATCATCATTCATCACCCATCATTCATCATCCATCATGATTCATCATTCATCATCCATCATTCATCATCCATCATCATTCATCATCCATCATCATTCATCATCCATCATCATTCATCATCAATCATTCATCATCCATCAGCCATCATCATTCATCATCAATCATTCATCATTCATCATCCATCATCATCCATCAGTCATCATTCATCATCATTCATCATTCATTATTCATCATCCATCATCATTCATCATCCATCATCATCCATCATTCATCATATTTCATCATTCATCATTCATCATCCATCATCATTCATCATTCATCATCCATCATCATTTATCATCCATCTTTATTCATCATCATTCATCATCCATTATCATTTAGCATCCATCATCATTCATTATTATTCATCATCCATCATTCATCATCATTCATCATTCATCATCCATCATCATTCATCATTCATCATTCATTATCCATCATCATTCATCATTCATTATCCATCATTCATCATCCATCATTCATCATCATTCATCATTCATCATTTATCATCCATCATTCATCATCCATCATCATTCATCATTCATCATTCATTATCCATCATCATTCATCATTCATTATCCATCATTCATCATCCATCATCATTCATCATCATGCATCATCATCCATCATTCATCATTCATCATCCATCATCATTCATCATTCATCATCCATCATTCATCGTCCATCATGATTCATCATTCATCATTCATCATCCATCATCATTCATCATCCATCATCATCCATCATTCATCATCCATCATCATTCATCATCATTCATCATTCATCATCCATTATCATTTATCATCCATCATCATTCATCATCATTCATCATCCATCATTCATCATTCATCATTCATTATCATTCATCATTCATCATCCATTATACATCATTCATCATCCATCATCATTCATCATTCATTATCCATCATCATTCATCATTCATCATCCATCATCCATCATTCATCATCCATCATTCATCATCCATTATCATTCATCATTCATCATCCATCATCATTCATAATCCATCATCATCCATCATTCATCATCCATCATTTATCATCCATCATCATTCATCATTCATCATCCATCATCATTCATCATCCATCATCATCCATCATTCATCATCCATCATGATTCATCATTCATCATTCATCATCCATCATCATCCATCATTCATCATCCATCATGATTCATCATTCATCATTCATCATCCATCATCATCCATCATTCATCATCCATCATCATTCATCATCCATCATCATTCATCACCCATCATTCATCATCCATCATGATTCATCATTCATCATTCATCATCCATCATTCATCATCCATCATCATTCATCATCCATCATCATTCATCATCCATCATCATTCATCATCAATCATTCATCATCCATCAGCCATCATGATTCATCATCAATCATTCATCATTCATCATCCATCATCATCCATCAGTCATCATTCATCATCATTCATCATTCATTATTCATCATCCATCATCATTCATCATCCATCATCATCCATCATTCATCATATTTCATCATTCATCATTCATCATCCATCATCATTCATCATTCATCATCCATCATCATTTATCATCCATCTTTATTCATCATCATTCATCATTCATCATCCATTATCATTTATCATCCATCATTCATCATCCATCATCATTCATCATCATCATTTATCATTCATCATCATTCATCATTCATCATCCATCATCATTCATCATTCATCATTCATTATCCATCATCATTCATCATTCATTATCCATCATTCATCATCCATCATTCATCATTCATCATCATTCATCATTCATCATTTATCATCCATCATTCATCATCCATCATCATTCATCATTCATCATTCATTATCCATCATCATTCATCATTCATTATCCATCATTCATCATCCATCATCATTCATCATCATGCATCATCATCCATCATTCATCATTCATCATCCATCATCATTCATCATTCATCATCCATCATTCATCGTCCATCATGATTCATCATTCATCATTCATCATCCATCATCATTCATCATCCATCATCATCCATCATTCATCATCCATCATCATTCATCATCATTCATCATTCATCATCCATTATCATTTATCATCCATCATCCATTATCCATCATTCATCATCCATCATCATTCATCATTCATCATTCATTATCCATCATCATTCATCATTCATCATCCATCATCCATCATTCATCATCCATCATTCATCATCCATTATCATTCATCATTCATCATCCATCATCCATCATCATTCATAATCCATCATCATCCATCATTCATCATCCATCATTTATCATCCATCATCATTCATCATTCATCATTCATCATCCATCATTCATCATCCATCATCATTCATCATTCATCATCCATCATCCATCATCATTAATCATCCATCATCATCCATCATTTATCATTTATCATTCATCATTCATCATCATTCATCATCCATCATTTATCATTCATCATCCATCATCCATCATCATTCATAATTCATCATCCATCACCATTCATCATCCATCATCATTCATCATCCATCATCCATCATCATTCATCATCCATCATCATCCATCATTCATCATCCATCATCATTCATCATTCATTATTCATCATTCATCATCCATCATTCATCATTCATCATCCATCACCATTCATCATTCATCATCCATCATCATTCATCATCCATCATTCATCATCATTCATCATCCATCATCATCCATCATTCATCATCCATCATCATTCATCATTCATTATTCATCATTCATCATCCATCATTATTCATCATCATCCATCATCATCCATCATTCATCATTCATCATCCCTCATCCATCATCATTCATCATTCATCATCCATCATTCATCATCCATCATGATTCATCATTCATCATTCATCATCCATCATCATTCATCATCCATCATCATCCATCATCATTCATCATCATTTATCATCCATCATTCATCATCCATCATCCATCATCCATCATTCATCATTCATCATCCATCATCATAAATCATTCATCATTCATCATCCATCATCATCCATCATTCATCCTTCATCATTCATCATCCATCATCATAAATCATCCATCATTCATCATCCATCATCATCCATCATCCATCATTCATCATTTATCATCCATCATCCATCATTCATCATCATTCATCATCCATCATCATTTATCATCCATCATCATTCATCATCCATCATCATCCATCATTCTTCATTCATCATCATTCATCATTCATCATCCATCATCCATCATTCATCATCCATCATCATTCATCATTTATTATCCATCATCATTCATCATTCATCATCCATCATCCATCATTCATCATCCATCATTCATCATCCATCATCATTCATCATCCATCATCATCCATCATTCATCATCCATCATCATTCATCATTCATCATTCATCAACCATCATCATGCATCATCATCCATCATCATCCATCATTCATCATCCATCATCCATCATCATTCATTATTCATCATCCAGCATTCATCACTCATCATCCATCATCATCCATCATTGATCATCCATCATCCATCATTCATCATTCATCATCCAACATCCATCATCCATCATCATTCATCATTTATCATTCATCATGCATTATTCATCATCCATCATCTTTCATCATTCATCATCCATCATCATTCATCATCATTCATCATTCATCATCCATCATCAATTATCATCCATCATCATTCATCATCCATCATTCATCATTCATGATTCATCATCCATCATCCATCATCATTCATCATCCATCATCATCCATCATCATTCATCATTTATCATCCATCATTCATCACCATTCATCATCCATCATCATTCATCATCATTCATCATTCATAATCCATCATCATTCATCATCCATCATCATTCATCATCCATCATCCATCATCATTTATCATCCATCATTCATCATCCATCATCCATCATCCATCATTCATCATTCATCATTCATCATCCATCATCATAAATCATTCATCATCCATCATCCATCATCATCCATCATTCATCCTTCATCATTCATCATCCATCATCATAAATCATTCATCATCCATCATCCATCATCCATCATCATCCATCATCCATTATCCATCATTCATCATTCATCATCCATTATCCATCATCCATTATCCATCATTCATCATTCATCATCCATCATCATTCATCATCATTCATCATCATTCATCATCCATTATCCATCATCCATTATCCATCATTCATCATTCATCATCCATCATCATTCATCATCATTCATCATCATTCATCATCCATCATCATAAATCATTCATCATCCATCATCATCCATCATTCATCATCCATCATTCATCATCCATCATCATTCATCATCCATCATCATTCATAATCCATCATCCATAATTCATCATCCATCATCCATCATCATCCATCATTCATCATCCATCATCATCCATCATTCATCATCATTCATCATTCATCA
The DNA here is from genome assembly GCA_036250195.1 of Mixophyes australis. Lineage (NCBI taxonomy): Eukaryota > Metazoa > Chordata > Amphibia > Anura > Limnodynastidae > Mixophyes > Mixophyes australis. The sequence goes on along the minus strand of JAVHZZ010000392.1, from coordinate 30,804 downwards.
TTCATCATCCATCATCCATCATTCATCATCCATCATCATTCATCATCATTCATCATCCATCATTCATCATTCATCACCATTCATCATTCATCATCCATCATCCATCATTCATCATCCATCATCATTCATCATTCATTATCCATCATCATTCATCATTCATCATCCATCATTCATCATCCATCATTCATCATCCATCATCATTTATCATTCATCATTCATCATCCATCAGCCATCATCATTCTTCATCCATCATCATCCATCATTCATCATCCATCATCATTCATCATTCATCATCCATCATCATTCATCATCATCCATCATCATCCATCATTCATCATTCATCATCCATCATCCATCATCATTCATCATCCATCATTCATCATTCATCATCTATCATCATCCATCATTCATCATCCATCATGATTCATCATTCATCATTCATCATCCATCATCATCCATCATCATTCATCATCCATCATCATTCATCATCCATTATCATTCATCATCCATCATCATTCATCATCATCCATCATCATCCATCATTCATCATTCATCATCCATCATCATTCATCATCCATCATTCATCATCCATCATCATCCATCATTCATCATCATTCATCATTCATCATTCATCATTCATCATCCATCATCATCCATCATTCATCATTCATCATCATTCATCATTCATTATTCATCATCCATCATCATTCATCATCCATCATCATCCATCATCCATCATGATTCATCATTCATCATTCATCATCCATCATCATCCATCATTCATCATCCATCATCATTCAGCATCCATCATCATTCATCACCCATCATTCATCATCCATCATGATTCATCATTCATCATTCATCATCCATCATTCATCATCCATCATCATCATCATCCATCATCATTCATCATCCATCATCATTCATCATCAATCATTCATCATCCATCATCCATCATCATTCATCATCAATCATTCATCATTCATCATCCATCATCATCCATCAGTCATCATTCATCATCATTCATCATTCATTATTCATCATCCATCATCATTCATCATCCATCATCATCTATCATTCATCATATTCATCATTCATCATTCATCATCCATCATCATTCATCATTCATCATCCATCATCATTTATCATCCATCTTTATTCATCATCATTCATCATTCATCATCCATTATCATTTATCATCCATCATCATTCATTATTATTCATCATCCATCATTCATCATCATTCATCATTCATCATCCATCATCATTCATTATCCATCATTCATCATCCATCATCATGCATCATCATCCATCATTCATCATTCATCATCCATCATCATTCATCATTCATCATCCATCATTCATCGTCCATCATGATTCATCATTCATCATTCATCATCCATCATCATTCATCATCCATCATCATCCATTATCATTTATCATCCATCATCATTCATCATCATTCATCATCCATCATTCATCATTCATCATTCATTATCATTCATCATTCATCATCCATTATCCATCATTCATCATCCATCATCATTCATCATTCATCATTCATTATCCATCATCATTCATCATTCATCATCCATCATCCATCATTCATCATCCATCATTCATCATCCATTATTATTCATCATTCATCATCCATCATCCATCATCATTCATAATCCATCATCATCCATCATTCATCATCCATCATTTATCATCCATCATCATTCATCATTCATCATTCATCATCCATCATTCATCATCCATCATCATTCATCATTTATCATCCATCATCCATCATCATTCATCATCCATCATCATCCATCATTTATCATTTATCATTCATCATTCATCATCATTCATCATCCATCATTTATCATTCATCATCCATCATCATTCATAATTCATCATCCATCACCATTCATCATCCATCATCATTCATCATCCATCATCCATCATCATTCATCATCCATCATCATCCATCATTCATCATCCATCATCATTCATTATTCATCATTCATCATCCATCATTCATCATTCATCATCCATCACCATTCATCATTCATCATCCATCATCATTTATCATTCATCATCCATCATTCATCATCATTCATCATCCATCATCATCCATCATTCATCATCCATCATCATTCATCATTCATTATTCATCATTCATCATCCATCATTATTCATCATCATCCATCATCATCCATCATTCATCATTCATCATCCCTCATCCATCATCATTCATCATTCATCATCCATCATTCATCATCCATCATGATTCATCATTCATCATTCATCATCCATCATCATTCATCATCCATCATCATCCATCATCCATCATCATTCATCATCATTTATCATCCATCATCCATCATGCATCATTCATCCATCATCATCCATCATCATAAATCATTCATCATTCATCATCCATCATCATCCATCATTCATCCTTCATCATTCATCATCCATCATCATAAATCATTCATCATCCATCATCCATCATCATCCATCATCCATCATCCATCATCCATCATCCATTATCCATCATTCATCATTCATCTTCCATCATCCATCATCCATCATCATTCATCATTCATCATCCATCATCATTCATCATCCATCATCATTCATCATCATTCATCATTCATCATCCATCATCATAAATCATTCATCATCCATCATAATCCATCATCCATCATTCATCATCCATCATCCATCATAATTCATCATCCATCATCATTCATCATCCATCATCCATAATTCATCATCCATCATCCATCATCATCCATCATTCATCATCCCTCATCATCCATCATCCATCATTCATCATTTATCATCCATCATCCATCATTCATCATCATTCATCATCCATCATCATTTATCATCCATCATCATTCATCATCATTCATCATCCATCATTCTTCATTCATCATCATTCATCATTCATCATCCATCATCCATCATTCATCATCCATCATCATTCATCATTTATTATCCATCATCATTCATCATTCATCATCCATCATCCATCATTCATCATCCATCATCCATCATCATTCATCATCCATCATCATCCATCATTCATCATCCATCATCATTCATCATTCATCATTCATCATCTAACATCATTTATCATCATCCATCATCCATCATTCATCATTTATCATCCATCATCCATCATTCATCATCATTCATCATCCATCATCATTTATCATCCATCATCATTCATCATCATTCATCATCCATCATTCTTCATTCATCATCATTCATCATTCATCATCCATCATCCATCATTCATCATCCATCATCATTCATCATTTATTATCCATCATCATTCATCACTCATCATCCATCATCATCCATCATTGATCATCCATCATCCATCATTCATCATTCATCATCCATCATCCATCATCCATCATCATTCATCATTTATCATTCATCATTCATTATTTATCATCCATCATCTTTCATCATTCATCATCCATCATCATTCATCATCATTCATCATCCATCATCAATTATCATCCATCATCATTCATCATCCATCATTCATCATTCATGATTCATCATCCATCATCCATCATCATTCATCATCCATCATCATCCATCATCATTCATCATTTATCATCCATCATTCATCACCATTCATCATCCATCATCATTCATCATCATTCATCATTCATAATCCATCATCATTCATCATCATTCATCATCAATCATCATTCATCATCCATCATCCATCATCATTTATCATCCATCATCCATCATCCATCATCCATCATTCATCATTCATCATCCATCATCATAAATCATTCATCATCCATCATCATCCATCATTCATCCTTCATCATTCATCATCCATCATCATAAATCATTCATCATCCATCATCCATCATCATCCATCATTCATCATCCATCATCCATCATCCATTATCCATCATTCATCATTCATCATCCATCATCCATCATCATTCATCATTCATCATTCATCATTCATCATCATTCATCATCATTCATCATTCATCATCATAAATCATTCATCATCCATCATCATCCATCATTCATCATCCATCATCCATCATCCATTATCCATCATCATTCATCATCCATCATCATTCATAATCCATCATCCATAATTCATCATCCATCATCCATCATCATCCATCATTCATCATCCATCATCATCCATCATCCATCATTCATCATCATTCATCATTCATCATTTATCATCCATCATCCATCATTCATCATCATTCATCATTCATCATTCATCATCCATCATCAATCATTCATCATCCATCATCCATCATTCATCATCATTCATCATCCATCATTCATCATTCATCACCATTCATCATTCATCATCCATCATCCATCATTCATCATCCATCATCATTCATCATTCATTATCCATCATCATTCATCATTCATCATCCATCATTCATCATCCATCATTCATCATCCATCATCATTCATCATTCATCATTCATCATCCATCAGCCATCATCAATCTCATCCATCATCATCCATCATTCATCATCCATCATCATTCATCATCCATCATCATTCATCATCATCCATCATCATCCATCATTCATCATCCATCATCCATCATCATTCATCATCCATCATTCATCATTCATCATCTATCATCATCCATCATTCATCATCCATCATTATTCATCATTCATCATTCATCATCCATCATCATCCATCATTCATCATCCATCATCATTCATCATTTATCATTCATCATTCATTATTCATCATCCATCATCTTTCATCATTCATCATCCATCATCATTCATCATCATTCATCATTCATCATCCATCATCAATTATCATCCATCATCATTCATCATCCATCATTCATCATTCATGATTCATCATCCATCATTCATCATCCATCATCATTCATCATTCATTATCCATCATCATTCATCATTCATCATCCATCATTCATCATCCATCATTCATCATCCATCATCATTCATCATTCATCATTCATCATCCATCAGCCATCATCAATCTTCATCCATCATCATCCATCATTCATCATCCATCATCATTCATCATCCATCATCATTCATCATCATCCATCATCATCCATCATTCATCATCCATCATCCATCATCATTCATCATCCATCATTCATCATTCATCATCTATCATCATCCATCATTCATCATCCATCATTATTCATCATTCATCATTCATCATCCATCATCCATCATTCATCATCATTCATCATTCATCATTTATCATCCATCATCCATCATCATTCATCATTCATCATCCATCATCAATCATTCATCATCCATCATCCATCATTCATCATCATTCATCATCAATCATCATCCATCATTCATCATTCATCACCATTCATCATTCATCATCCATCATCCATCATTCATCATCCATCATCATTCATCATTCATTATCCATCATCATTCATCATTCATCATCCATCATTCATCATCCATCATTCATCATGCATCATCATTCATCATTCATCATCCATCAGCCATCATCAATCTTCATCCATCATCATCCATCATTCATCATCCATCATCATTCATCATCCATCATCATTCATCATCATCCATCATTCATCATTCATCATCCATCATCCATCATCATTCATCATCCATCATTCATCATTCATCATCTATCATCATCCATCATTCATCATCCATCATGATTCATCATTCATCATTCATCATCCATCATCATCCATCATTCATCATCCATCACCATTCATCATCCATCATCATTCATCATCCATCATCATTCATCATCATCCATCATCATCCATCATTCATCATTCATCATCCATCATCATCCATCATCCATCATTCATCATCCATCATCATCCATCATTCATCATCCATCATGATTCATCATTCATCATTCATCATCCATCATCATCCATCATTCATCATTCATCATCATTCATCATTCATTATTCATCATCCATCATCATTCATCATCCATCATCATCCATCATTCATCATCCATCATGATTCATCATCCATCATTCATCATTCATCATCATTCATCATCCATCATCATTCATCATCCATCATCCATCATTCATCATCCATCATGATTCATCATTCATCATTCATCATCCATCATTCATCATCTATCATCATTCATCATCCATCATCATTCATCATCCATCATCATTCATCATCAATCATTCATCATCCATCAGCCATCATCATTCATCATCAATCATTCATCATTCATCATCCATCATCATCCATCAGTCATCATTCATCATCATTCATCATTCATTATTCATCATCCATCATCATCCATCATCATCCATCATTCATCATATTTCATCATTTATCATTCATCATCCATCATCATTCATCATTCATCATCCATCATCATTTATCATCCATCTTTATTCATCATCATTCATCATCCATCATTCAACATTCATCATTCATCATCATTCATCATTCATCATCATCCATCATCATTCATCATTCATTATCCATCATCATAGATCATTCATCATCCATCAACAATCATTCATCATCCATCATTCATCATCATTCATCATTCATCATCCATCATCCATCATTCATCATCCATCATCCATCATTCATCATCCATCATCATTCATCATCCATCATCATTCATCATCAATCATCATTCATCACCATTCATCATCCATCATCATTTATCATCTATCATCATTCAATCATTCATCATTTATCATTCATCATCCATCATCCATCATCATTCATCCATCTATCATTCATCATTCATCATCCATCATCCATCATCATTCATCATTCAACATCCATCACCCATCATCATCCATCATTCATCATCCATCATCTATCATCCATCACCCATCATCATTCATCATTCATCATCCATCATCATTCATCATCCATCATCATCCATCATCATTCATCATTCATCAATCATACATCATTCATCATTCACCATCCATGATCCATCATCATTCATTATCCATGAACCATCATCATTCATCATCCATCATCATCCATCATTCATCAATCATCCATCATCCATCATTCATCATTCATCATTCACCATCCATGATCCATCATCATTCATCATCCATCATCATTCATCATCCATCATCCATTATCATCCATCATTCATCATCCATCATCCATCATCATTCATCATTCATTATCCATAATCCATCATCATTCATCATTCATCATCATTCATCATTAATCATCATTCATCATCCATCATCATTCATTATTCATCATTTATCATCCATCATCATTCAATTATCCATCATTTATCATCCATCATCATTCATCATTCATCATTCATCATCCATCAGCCATCATCATTCTTCATCCATCATCATCCATCATTCATCATCCATCATCATTCATCATTCATCATCCATCATCATTCATCATCATCCATCATCATCCATCATTCATCATTCATCATCAATCATCCATCATCATTCATCATCCATCATTCATCATTCATCATCTATCATCATCCATCATTCATCATTCATCATTATTCATCATTCATCATCCATCATCATCCATCATTCATCATCCATCATCATTCATCATTCATCATCCATCATCATTCATCATCCATCATCATTCATCATTCATCATCCATCATCATTCATCATCATCCATCATCATCCATCATTCATCATTCATCATCCATCATCATTCATCATCCATCATTCATCATCCATCATCATCCATCATTCATCATCCATTATCATCCATCATTCATCATCCATCATCATTCATCATCCATCATCATTCATCATCCATCATCCATCATCATTCATCATCAATCATTCATCATCCATCATCCATCATCATTCATCATCAATCATTCATCATTCATCATCCTATCATCCATCAGTCATCATCCATCATCATTCATCATTCATTATTCATCATCTATCATCATTCATCATCCATCATCATCCATCATTCATCATATTTCATCATTCATCATTCATCATCCATCATCATTCATCATTCATCATCCATCTTATTTATCATCCATCTTTATTCATCATCATTCATCATTCATTATCCATCATTCATCATCCATCATCATTCATCATCATGCATCATCATCCATCATTCATCATTCATCATCCATCATCATTCATCATTCATCATCCATCATTCATCGTCCATCATGATTCATCATTCATCATTCATCATCCATCATCATTCATCATCCATCATC
>JAVHZZ010000392.1:0-22360 GCA_036250195.1 Mixophyes australis | reverse complement strand
TCATCCAGCAGCATTTCATCCATGTCATTCAGCATGCATCATGCATCAGCATTGTCATGCAGCATTCAGGTCAGCTATCTGCATCAGCACAGCAGCATGTCATCAGTCCAGTCATGCCATTCAGCCAGCAGTCCAGCAGTGCATCAGCCATCAGACATGCAGCATCATGCCAGCACACACATCCCCCCCCCCCTCGTTCTCGTTGCTGCCCCGTCTCGTCTGCACCAACCACCACCCAGTCCACCACCCACCATACCACCACCCACCACCACTCAACCACCATCCACCAACCTCCAGTCCCACCACCACCCAGCAACTCACCACCCAGCCACCCATCACCCACCATCACCTCCACACCTCTAACCTCTTCACCCTCCATCCTCCAATCCACCACCCCAAGTCATCCACCACCCACCCTCCACCCTTCATCGCTCCACCATCACACAACCACCTCCAACCACCTCATCCTCCACCAACCTCACCCACCACTCCTCCATCCCACCACCACCACCAACCACCTCCCACTCCTCCCACCACCTCCAACCACTCCCAACCCTCCTCCATCCACCATCCTCATCCCTCTCTCCACCATCCACCTCCCACCACCAACACCCACCATCACAACCTCCACCTCCTCCACTCCACCACCTCCACTCAACCAACCTCCTTCCTCCTCCACCTCCCTCCACCCCTCCAACCACCTCCCACATCCACCAACCCACCTCCCACCTCAAACCTCCTCCTACACAACCACCATACCTCCATCCTTCCATAACAACCCTCCATCCTCCCACCTCCAACCTCCTCCCTCACCTCCACCTACCTCATCCTTCACCTCCCACCATCCATCAACCTCTCCACCATCATTCAACCACCTCATCCTCAACCATCCATCATCCATCATCCTTCATCCTCATCATCATCCATCATCATTCATCCATCCTCATCCATCCTCATCCCATCATTCATCATCCATCATCATTCAACATCATCATTCATCATCCATCCATCATCATCTCATCCATCATCATCATCTCATCATCATCCAACCATCATCCATCCTCATTCATCAACCACATCTCATCATTCATCATCACCATCATCCTCATCACCATCATCATTCATCATCCATCATCATCATCAATCAACATCATCCTCATCATTCATCCATCCATCAACATTCATCAACCCAGATCATCATTGCATCATCCATTCATCATTCATCATCCATCATCATTCATCATCATCCATCATCACCATCATCATCAATCATCATCCATTCATCATTCATCATCCATCATTTCATCATCCATCATCATCCATCATCATCATTCATCATTCATCATTCATCATTCATCATCCTCATCATCCATCATTCATCATTCATCATCATTCATCATTCATTATTCATCATCCATCATCATTCATCATCCATCATCATCCATCATCCATCATGATTCATCATTCATCATTCATCATCCATCATCATCATCATTCATCATCCATCATCATTCAGCATCCATCATCATTCATCACCCATCATTCATCATCCATCATGAATTCATCATTCATCATTCATCATCCATCATTCATCATCCATCATCATTCATCATCCATCATCATTCATCATCCATCATCATTCATCATCAATCATTCATCATCCATCAGCCATCATCATTCATCATCAATCATTCATCATTCATCATCATCATCATCATCAGTCATCATTCATCATCCATCATCATTCATTATCCATCATTCATCATCCATCATCATTCATCATCATGCATCATCATCCATCATTCATCATTCATCATCCATCATCATTCATCATTCATCATCCATCATTCATCGTCCATCATGATTCATCATTCATCATTCATCATCCATCATCATTCATCATCCATCATCATCCATTATCATTATCATCCATCATCATTCATCATCATTCATCATCATCATTCATCATTCATCATTCATTATCATTCATCATTCATCATCCATTATCCATCATTCATCATCCATCATCATTCATCATTCATCATTCATTATCCATCATCATTCATCATTCATCATCCATCCATTCATCATCCATCATTCATCATCCATTATTATTCATCATCATCATCCATCATCCATCATCATTCATAATCCATCATCATCCATCATTCATCATCCATCATTTATCATCCATCATCATTCATCATTCATCATTCATCATCCATCATTCATCATCCATCATCATTCATCATTTATCATCCATCATCCATCATCATTCATCATCCATCATCAGCCATCATTTATCATTCATCATTCATCATCATTCATCATCCATCATTTATCATTCATCATCCATCATCATTCATATTCATCATCCATCACCATTCATCATCCATCATCATTCATCATCCATCATCCCATCATCATTCATCATCCATCATCATCCATCATTCATCATCCATCATCATTCATTATTCATCATTCATCATCCATCATTCATCATTCATCATCCATCACCATTCATCATTCATCATCCATCATCATTTATCATTCATCATCCATCATTCATCATCATTCATCATCCATCATCATCCATCATTCATCATCCATCATCATTCATCATTCATTATTCATCATTCATCATCCATCATTATTCATCATCATCCATCATCATCCATCATTCATCATTCATCATCTCTCATCCATCATCATTCATCATTCATCATCCATCATTCATCATCCATCATGATTCATCATTCATCATTCATCATCCATCATCATTCATCATCCATCATCATCCATCATCCATCATCATTCATCATCATTTATCATCCATCATCCATCATCCATCATGCATCATTCATCATTCATCATCCATCATCATAAATCATTCATCATTCATCATCCATCATCATCCATCATTCATCCTTCATCATTCATCATCCATCATCATAAATCATTCATCATCCATCATCCATCATCATCATCATCCATCATCCATCATCCATCATCCATTATCCATCATTCATCATTCATCTTCCATCATCCATCATCCATCATCATTCATCATTCATCATCCATCATCATTCATCATCCATCATCATTCATCATCATTCATCATTCATCATCCATCATCATAAATCATTCATCATCCATCATAATCCATCATCCATCATTCATCATCCATCATCCATCATAATTCATCATCCATCATCATTCATCATCCATCATCCATAATTCATCATCCATCATCCATCATCATCCATCATTCATCATCCCTCATCATCCATCATCCATCATTCATCATTTATCATCCATCATCCATCATTCATCATCATTCATCATCCATCATCATTTATCATCCATCATCATTCATCATCATTCATCATCCATCATTCTTCATTCATCATCATTCATCATTCATCATCCATCATCCATCATTCATCATCCATCATCATTCATCATTCATCATTTATTATCCATCATCATTCATCATTCATCATCCATCATCCATCATTCATCATCCATCATCCATCATCATTCATCATCCATCATCATCCATCATTCATCATCCATCATCATTCATCATTCATCATTCATCATCTAACATCATTTATCATCATCCATCATCATCCATCATTCATCATCCATCATCCATCATCATTCATTATTCATCATCCAGCATTCATCACTCATCATCCATCATCATCCATCATTGATCATCCATCATCCATCATTCATCATTCATCATCCATCATCCATCATCATTCATCATTTATCATTCATCATTCATTATTTATCATCCATCATCTTTCATCATTCATCATCCATCATCATTCATCATCCATCATCAATTATCATCCATCATCATTCATCATCCATCATTCATCATTCATGATTCATCATCCATCATCCATCATCATTCATCATCCATCATCATCCATCATCATTCATCATTTATCATCCATCATTCATCACCATTCATCATCCATCATCATTCATCATCATTCATCATTCATAATCCATCATCATTCATCATCATTCATCATCAATCATCATTCATCATCCATCATCCATCATCATTTATCATCCATCATTCATCATCCATCATCCATCATCCATCATTCATCATTCATCATTCATCATCCATCATCATAAATCATTCATCATCCATCATCCATCATCATCCATCATTCATCCTTCATCATTCATCATCCATCATCATAAATCATTCATCATCCATCATCCATCATCATCCATCATCCATCATTCATCATCCATCATCCATCATCCATTATCCATCATTCATCATTCATCATCCATCATCCATCATCATTCATCATTCATCATTCATCATTCATCATCATTCATCATCATTCATCATTCATCATCATAAATCATTCATCATCCATCATCATCCATCATTCATCATCCATCATCCATCATCCATTATCCATCATCATTCATCATCCATCATCATTCATAATCCATCATCCATAATTCATCATCCATCATCCATCATCATCCATCATTCATCATCCATCATCATCCATCATCCATCATTCATCATCATTCATCATTCATCATTTATCATCCATCATCCATCATTCATCATCATTCATCATTCATCATTCATCATCCATCATCAATCATTCATCATCCATCATCCATCATTCATCATCATTCATCATCATTCATCATCCATCATTCATCATTCATCACCATTCATCATCCATCATCCATCATCCATCATTCATCATCCATCATCATTCATCATTCATTATCCATCATCATTCATCATTCATCATCCATCATTCATCATCCATCATCATTCATCATTCATCATTCATCATCCATCAGCCATCATCAATCTTCATCCATCATCATCCATCATTCATCATCCATCATCATTCATCATCCATCATCATTCATCATCATCCATCATCATCCATCATTCATCATTCATCATCCATCATCCATCATCATTCATCATCCATCATTCATCATTCATCATCTATCATCATCCATCATTCATCATCCATCATTATTCATCATTCATCATTCATCATCCATCATCATCCATCATTCATCATCCATCATCATTCATCATTTATCATTCATCATTCATTATTCATCATCCATCATCTTTCATCATTCATCATCCATCATCATTCATCATCATTCATCATTCATCATCCATCATCAATTATCATCCATCATCATTCATCATCCATCATTCATCATTCATGATTCATCATCCATCATCCATCATCATTCATCATCCATCATCATCCATCATCATTCATCATTTATCATCCATCATTCATCACCATTCATCATCCATCATCATTCATCATCATTCATCATTCATAATCCATCATCATTCATCATCATTCATCATCCATCATCATTCATCATCCATCATCCATCATCATTTATCATCCATCATTCATCATCCATCATCCATCATTCATCATTCATCATTCATCATCCATCATCATAAATCATTCATCATCCATCATCCATCATCATCCATCATTCATCCTTCATCATTCATCATCCATCATCATAAATCATTCATCATCCATCATCCATCATCATCCATCATCCATCATTCATCATCCATCATCCATCATCCATCATCATTCATCATTCATCATTCATCATCCATCATCATTCATCATCATTCATCATTCATCATCATAAATCATTCATCATCCATCATCATCCATCATTCATCATCCATCATCCATCATCCACCATCATTCATCATCCATCATCATTCATAATCCATCATCCATAATTCATCATCCATCATCCATCATCATCCATCATTCATCATCCATCATCATCCATCATCCATCATTCATCATCATTCATCATTCATCATTTATCATCCATCATCCATCATTCATCATCATTCATCATTCATCATTCATCATCCATCATCAATCATTCATCATCCATCATCCATCATTCATCATCATTCATCATCAATCATCATCCATCATTCATCATTCATCACCATTCATCATTCATCATCCATCATCCATCATTCATCATCCATCATCATTCATCATTCATTATCCATCATCATTCATCATTCATCATCCATCATTCATCATCCATCATTCATCATCCATCATCATTCATCATTCATCATCCATCAGCCATCATCAATCTTCATCCATCATCATCCATCATTCATCATCCATCATCATTCATCATCCATCATCATTCATCATCATCCATCATTCATCATTCATCATCCATCATCCATCATCATTCATCATCCATCATTCATCATTCATCATCTATCATCATCCATCATTCATCATCCATCATGATTCATCATTCATCATTCATCATCCATCATCATCCATCATTCATCATCCATCACCATTCATCATCCATCATCATTCATCATCCATCATCATTCATCATCATCCATCATCATCCATCATTCATCATTCATCATCCATCATCATCCATCATCCATCATTTATCATCCATCATCATCCATCATTCATCATCCATCATGATTCATCATTCATCATTCATCATCCATCATCATCCATCATTCATCATTCATCATCATTCATCATTCATTATTCATCATCCATCATCATTCATCATCCATCATCATCCATCATTCATCATCCATCATGATTCATCATCCATCATTCATCATCCATCATCATTCATCATCCATCATCATTCATCATCCATCATCCATCATTCATCATCCATCATGATTCATCATTCATCATTCATCATCCATCATTCATCATCCATCATCATTCATCATCCATCATCATTCATCATCCATCATCATTCATCATCAATCATTCATCATCCATCAGCCATCATCATTCATCATCAATCATTCATCATTCATCATCCATCATCATCCATCAGTCATCATTCATCATCATTCATCATTCATTATTCATCATCCATCATCATCCATCATCATCCATCATTCATCATATTTCATCATTTATCATTCATCATCCATCATCATTCATCATTCATCATCCATCATCATTTATCATCCATCTTTATTCATCATCATTCATCATCCATCATTCAACATTCATCATTCATCATCATTCATCATTCATCATCATCCATCATCATTCATCATTCATTATCCATCATCATAGATCATTCATCATCCATCAACAATCATTCATCATCCATCATTCATCATCATTCATCATTCATCATCCATCATCCATCATTCATCATCCATCATCCATCATTCATCATCCATCATCATTCATCATCCATCATCATTCATCATCAATCATCATTCATCACCATTCATCATCCATCATCATTTATCATCTATCATCATTCAATCATTCATCATTTATCATTCATCATCCATCATCCATCATCATTCATCCATCATCATTCATCATTCATCATCCATCATCCATCATCATCCATCATCATTCATCATCTATCATTCATCATTCATCATCCATCATCCATCATCATTCATCATTCAACATCCATCACCCATCATCATCCATCATTCATCATCCATCATCTATCATCCATCACCCATCATCATTCATCATTCATCATTCATCATCCATCATCATTCATCATCCATCATCATCCATCATCATTCATCATTCATCAATCATACATCATTCATCATTCACCATCCATGATCCATCATCATTCATTATCCATGAACCATCATCATTCATCATCCATCATCATCCATCATTCATCAATCATCCATCATCCATCATTCATCATTCATCATTCACCATCCATGATCCATCATCATTCATCATCCATCATCATTCATCATCCATCATCCATTATCATCCATCATTCATCATCCATCATCCATCATCATTCATCATTCATTATCCATAATCCATCATCATTCATCATTCATCATCCATCATCATTCATCATTCATCATCATTCATCATCCATCATCATTCATTATTCATCATTTATCATCCATCATCATTCATTATCCATCATTTATCATCCATCATCATTCATCATTCATCATTCATCATCCATCAGCCATCATCATTCTTCATCCATCATCATCCATCATTCATCATCCATCATCATTCATCATTCATCATCCATCATCATTCATCATCATCCATCATTCATCATCAATCATCCATCATCATTCATCATCCATCATTCATCATTCATCATCTATCATCATCCATCATTCATCATTATTCATTATTCATCATTCATCATTCATCATCCATCATCATCCATCATTCATCATCCATCATCATTCATCATTCATCATCCATCATCATTCATCATCCATCATCATTCATCATTCATCATCCATCATCATTCATCATCATCCATCATCATCCATCATTCATCATTCATCATCCATCATCATTCATCATCCATCATTCATCATCCATCATCATCCATCATTCATCATCCATTATCATCCATCATTCATCATCCATCATCATTCATCATCCATCATCATTCATCATCCATCATCCATCATCATTCATCATCAATCATTCATCATCCATCATCCATCATCATTCATCATCAATCATTCATCATTCATCATCCATCATCATCCATCAGTCATCATCCATCATCATTCATCATTCATTATTCATCATCTATCATCATTCATCATCCATCATCATCCATCATTCATCATATTTCATCATTCATCATTCATCATCCATCATCATTCATCATTCATCATCCATCTTATTTATCATCCATCTTTATTCATCATCATTCATCATCCATCATTCAACATTCATCATTCATCATCATTCATCATCATCCATCATCATTCATCATTCATTATCCATCATCATTCATCATTCATCGTCCATCAACAATCATTCATCATCCATCATTCATCATCATTCATCATTCATCATCCATCATCCATCATTCATCATCCATCATCCATCATTCATCATCCATCATCATTCATCATTTATCATCCATCATACATCATTCATCATCCATTATCCATCATCCATCATTCATCATTCATCATCCATCATCCATCATCCATCCTTATTCATCATTCATTATCCATCTTCATTCATTATTCATCATCCATCATCATTCATCATCATTCATCATCCATCATCCATCATCATCCATCATTTATCATCCATCATCCATCATCATTCATCATCCATCATCATTCATCATCAATCATCATTCATCACTATTCATCATCCATCATCATTTATCATCTATCATCATTCAATCATTCATCATTTATCATTCATCATCCATCATCCATCATCATTCATCCATCATCATTCATCATTCATCATCCATCATCCATCATCATCCATCATCATTCATCATCTATCATTCATCATCCATCATCCATCATCATTCATCATTCAACATCCATCATCCATCATCATCCATCATTCATCATCCATCATTTATCATCCATCATTCATCATCCATCATCATTCATCATCCATCATCATTCATCATCCATCATCATCCATCATCATTCATCATTCATCAATCATACATCATTCATCATTCACCATCCATGATCCATCATCATTCATCATCCATGAACCATCATCATTCATCATCCATCATCATCCATCATTCATCAATCATCCATCATCCATCATTCATCATTCATCATTCACCATCCATGATCCATCATCATTCATCATCCATCATCATTCATCATCCATCATCCATCATCCATTATCATCCATCATTCATCATCCATCATCCATCATCATTCATCATTCATTATCCATAATCCATCATCATTTATCATTCATCATCCATCATCATTCATCATCATTCATCATCCATCATCATTCATTATTCATCATTCATCATCCATCATCATTCATCATCCATCATGTATCATCCATCATTCATCATCCATCATCATTGATCATTGATCATTCATCATTCATCATCCATCAGCCATCATCATTCTTCATCCATCATTCATCATCCATCATCATTCATCATTCATCATCCATCATCATTCATCATCATCCATTATCATCCATCAATCATCATTTATCATCAATCATCCATCATCATTCATCATCCATCATTCATCATCTATCATCATCCATCATTCATTATTCATCATGATTCATCATTCATCATTCATCATCCATTATCATCCATCATTCATCATCCATCATCATTCATCATCCATCATCATTCATCATCCATCATCCATCATCATTCATCATCAATCATTCATCATCCATCATCCATCATCATTCATCATCAATCATTCATCATTCATCATTCATCATCCATCATCATCCATCAGTCATCATCCATCATCATTCATCATTCATTATTCATCATCTATCATCATTCATCATCCATCATCATCCATCATTCATCATATTTCATCATTCATCATTCATCATCCATCATCATTCATCATTCATCATCCATCATCATTTATCATCCATCTTTATTCATCATCATTCATCATCCATCATTCAACATTCATCATTCATCATCATTCATCATTCATCATCATCCATCATCATTCATCATTCATTGTCCATCATCATTCATCATTCATCGTCCATCAACAATCATTCATCATCCATCATTCATCATCATTCATCATTCATCATCCATCATCCATCATTCATCATCCATCATCCATCATTCATCATCCATCATCATTCATCATTTATCATCCATCATACATCATTCATCATCCATCATCCATCATCCATCATTCATCATTCATCATCCATCATCCATCATCCATCCTTATTCATCATTCATCATCCATCTTCATTCATTATTCATCATCCATCATCATTCATCATCCATCATCCATCATCATCCATCATTTATCATCCATCATCATTCATCATTCATCATCCATCATCATTCATCATCAATCATCATTCATCACCATTCATCATCCATCATCATTCATCATTCATCATCCATCATTCATCATCCATCATCTATCATCCATCATTCATCATCCATCATCATTCATCATTCATCATCCATCATCATTCATCCATCATCATTCATCATTTATCATTTATCATCCATCATCCATCATCATTCATCCATCATCATTCATCATCCATCATCATCCATCATTCATCATCCATCATCTATCATCCATCATTCATCATCCATCATCATTCATCATTCATCATCCATCATCATTCATCCATCATCATTCATCATTTATCATCCATCATCCATCATCATCCATCATCTATCATTCATCATTCATCATCCATCATCATCCATCATTCATCATCCATCATCTATCATCCATCATTCATCATCCATCATCATTCATCATTCATCATTCATCATCCATCATCTATCATCCATCATTCATCATCCATCATCATTCATCATTCATCATCCATCATCATTCATCCATCATCATTCATCATTTATCATCCATCATCCATCATCATCCATCATCTATCATTCATCATTCAACATCCATCATCCATCATCATCCATCATTCATCATCCATCATCTATCATCCATCATTCATCATCCATCATCATTCATCATTCATCATTCATCATCCATCATCATTCATCATCCATCATCATCCATCATCATTCATCATTCATCATTCATCATCCATCATCATAAATCATTCATCATCCATCATCCATTATCATCCATCATTCATCCTTCATCATTCATCATCCATCATCATAAATCATTCATCATCCATCATCCATCATCATCCATCATTCATCATCCATCATCCATCATCCATTATCCATCATTCATCATTCATCATCCATCATCCATCATCATTCATCATCCATCATCATTCATCATCATTCATCATTCATCATCCATCATCATAAATCATCCATCATCCATCATCATCCATCATCCATCATTCATCATCCATCATCCATCATCCATTATCATTCATCATCCATCATCATTCATAATCCATCATCCATAATTCATCATCCATCATCCATCATCATCCATCATCCATCATGCATCATCATTCATCATTCATCATTTATCATCCATCATCCATCATTCATCATCATTCATCATTCATCATTCATCATTCATCATCCATCATTCATCATCCATCATCCATCATTCATCATCCATCATCATTCATCATCATTCATCATCCATCATTCATCATCATCATCATCATCATCATCATCATTTATTTATATAGCGCCAACATATTCCGTAGCGCTTTACAATTGGGGACAAACGTAATAAACTAATAAACAAACTGGGTAAAACAGACAAAGAGGTGAGAAGGCCCTGCTCGCAAGCTTACAATCTATGGGACAATGGGAGATTGACACATGAGGTTAAGTATACATTTTGCATCTTGGCCCAGCCAGACTGCAAAGGTAGGGTGACTCATAAGCTAAATGATCCTGTCACACAACAATGTTGGTCCGGGGGTAGTTGTCTTGTGTGAAATTGTGTAACAGGCTAAAGGTAGTGAGGTTAAGATTGTGGTTGAGGAATATTATAAGCTTGTCTGAATAGGTAGGTTTTCAGAGAACGCTTGAAAGTTTGTAGAACAGAGGAGAGTCTTATTGTGCGAGGGAGAGAGTTCCATAGAGTGGGTGCAGCCCGAAAAAAGTCCTGTAACCGGGAATGGGAGGATGTAATGAGGGTGGATGAGAGACGCAGATCTTTTGCAGAACGGAGTTGCCGAGTTGTGAGATATTTTGAGACAAGAGAGGAGATGTATGTTGGTGCAGCTTTGTTGATGGCCTTGTAGGTTAGTAAAAGTATTTTATATTGGATTCGGTAGAAGACAGGCAGCCAGTGTAGAGACATACAGAGTGATTCAACAGAGGAATAGCTATTTGCAAGGAAAATCAGTCTTGCCGAAGCATGCAAAATAGATTTTAGGGGTTTGAGTCTGTTTTTGGGAAGACCAGTAAGGAGGGAATTGCAATAGTCAATGCGGGAGATGATTAGTGCATGAATCAAGGTTTTAGCAGTGTCTTGTGTGAGATATGTGCGGATTCTGGAAATGTTCTTTAGATGTATGTAACATGATTTAGATATAGAGTCAATGTGGGGAACAAAGGATAGGCCTGAATCAAGGATTACACCTAGGCAGCGAGCTTGTGGGGTGGGATTTATGGTCATGTTATCAACAGAGATAGAAATGTCAGGTATGCTCTTGTTGGCGGGTGGGAATATTATTAACTCTGTTTTAGAAAGATTAAGTTTGAGTTGACGAGAGGACATCCAAGATGAAATGGCAGAAAGACAGTCAGTTACACGGGACAACACAGATGTCGAGATATCAGGAGAGGATAGATAGATTTGGGTATCATCCGCATAGAGATGATACTGAAAGCCAAAGGAACTTATTAGATTTCCAAGAGAAGCGGTATAGATAGAGAACAGCAGAGGACCTAGCACCGAGCCTTGTGGTACTCCAACTGATAGGGGAAGCGGAGCAGAGGTGGCTCCAGAGAAATTAACAGTGAAAGAGCGATTAGAGAGGTAAGATGAGAACCAGGATAGAACTGTGTCTTGAAGACCTAGGGATTGCAGCGTTTGTATGAGAAGAGAGTGGTCAACGGTGTCAAATGCAGCCGAGAGATCAAGGAGAATTAGGAGAGAGTAATGGCGTTCAGTCTTAGCAGTGATCAAATCATTAACAACCTTGGTCAGCGCAGTCTCTGTGGAGTGTTGAGAACGAAAGCCAGACTGAAGAGGATCCAACAGGTTGTTTGCGGAAAGAAAGCGTGTGAGGCGAGTGTAGGCAAGTCTCTCTAGAAGCTTGGAGGGGCAAGGGAGCTGAGAGATGGGACGGTAATTTGAGAGAGAGTTTGGGTCGGAGTTTTGTTTTTTTAGAATAGGAGTAATCACTGCATGCTTGTATAGTGATGGAAAGATGCCAGTAGAGAGTGAGAGATTACAGATTTGAGTTAGAGGTGAAATGAGCACAGAAGACAGGGATCTACCAATTTGCGAGGGAATAGGATCAAGAGGACAGGAGGTAGAGTAGGAAGATAAGAAGAGCGTAGAAATTTCCTCTTCATTTGTGGGGTCAAATGAAGAGAGGGTGTCAGAGGGTAGTAGGAAGGAATTGAGCTGATTGCTTGTCAAGGAAGAGGATACCATTTCTAGTCTGATCTTGTCAATCTTGTCCTTGAAGTAGGAAGCAAGTGTCACTCACCGGACCGTGAGTGCCTCTTCTCGGACATTTAGGAACCGTGGCCGTCCGCCATCCTGAGGGTCTGCGCATGCGCAGCCCTTTCCTATACTTCAGTGTATGTCCCTTTAACTCAATTGGCAGATCAGGCAACACTCCCTATATTAAGCACCTGTGGTCAACACCACGTTGCCTGATCTTGGAGTCTCATTCCCCATGAGTCTCTGAAGGTGTTCCTGTATTCCTCGTGTATTCAGCGCTGCTGATTCCTGTGGTTTCCAAACCACTTCTATCTCTGTGGTTTCCAAACCACTTCTACTACTGTGGTTCCCATACCACTTCTACCATCAACTGTATCATCGTGACTGTTTGCTGATTCCTATCCGCTGCCTCCGTGCACTACAGTCTTCTAAACCACTTCACCGCTATTATACATCATCGTGACTGTTTGCTGATTCCTATCCGCTGCCTCCGTGCACTACAGTCTTCTAAATCACTTCAACGCTATTATTATCATTGTGGCTGTTTGCTGATTCCTATCTGCTGCCTCCGTGCACTCCAGCCTTCACTTCACATCCACTCACCTGATCATCATCAAGTTCCTGAGCTGATTCCTATCCGCTGCCTCCGTGCACTACAGTCTCCAGCTTGCAACTCGCCTGTGTTCATCATCGTGACTGTTAGCTGATTCCTATCCGCTGCCTCCGTGCACTACAGTCTCCAGCTTGCAACTCTCCTGTGTTCATCATCGTGACTGTTAGCTGATTCCTATCCGCTGCCCCTGTGCATTGCCGCCTCATCTCAGCTCTCCTGTGTTTCCAGTCTACTGCTCACGTTGCCATCCGCTACACTTCTGGATCTACAGCTCCTGGTCTACTCTGCCATCCCGTGTTCCATCACTGTGGGTCCTGTTGGTTGCCCCTGGTTACCTCCGTGGGCGCAGAGTCCTGCTGCTGCCGTCAGCGCTATCGTCCATCTCCTGCTGATCCGCTCTCCACACCAATCATCATTCATCATCCATAATTCACCATCCATCATCATCCATCATTCTTCATCCATCATCATCCATCATCCATCATTCATCATCATTAATCATTCATCATCCATCATCCATCATTCATCATCCATCATCATTCATCATCCATCATCCATCATCATTCATCATTCATCATTCATCATCCATCATCCATCATCATTCATCATCCATCATGATCCATCATTCATCATCCATCATCCATCATCATTCATCATCCATCATCATTCATCATTTATCATTCATCATTCATCATCCATCATAATCCATCATCCATCATCATCCATCATCATCCACCATCCATCATCATTCATCATCCATCATCCATCATCCATCATCCATCATCATTTATCATTCTTCATTCATCATTCATCATCCATCATCATTCATCATTCTTCATTCATCATTCATCATCCATCAACATTCATTATTCATAATCCATCATCCATCATCATCCATCATCATCCACCATCCATCATCATTCATCATCCATCATCCATCATCCATCATCCATCATCATTTATCATTCTTCATTCATCATTCATCATACATCATCATTCATCATTCTTCATTCATCATTCATCATCCATCATCATTTATCATTCATCATCCTTCATCCATCATCATCCACCATACATCATCATTCATCATCAATCATCATTCATCATCCATCATCATTCATCATCCATCATCATTCATCATCCATCATCAATCATCATTCATCATCCATCATCCATCATCATTCATCATTCATCATACATCATCCATCATCATTCATCATTCATCATCCATCATCATCCATCATCATTTATTATTCTTCATTCATCATCCATCATCCATCATCATTAATCATTCATCATCCATCATCCATCATCATTCATCATTCATCATCCATCATCATTCATTCTTTATCATCCATCATCCATCATCATTCATCATCATCCATCATTCATCATTCATCATCCATCATTCATCATCCATCATCCATCATCATTCATCATCCATTATACATCATCATTCATCATCCATCTTCATCCATCATCATCCATCATCCATCATTCATCATCCATCATCATCATCCATCATCATTCATCATCCATCATCATCCATCATCATCCATCATCCATCATTCATCATTCATCATTATCCATCATCCATCATCATTCATCATCCATCATGCATCATCATACATCATCATTCATCAATCATCATTCATCATTCATCATCCATCAAGATGCGCTATTAGTGGCGCTATATAAATAAATGATAATGAGGATGATGATGATATGTGTTTACTATGCCTATACACATAGCCAGCTTCCACACTTGATTGGCAGATTAATGCATCATTATTGCTAAGTTTGATAACAGTTGTCTAATACAGTGACACTGCTAGAGAAAACCACTATAGACATTCACATAAGCAGCTTTCATGTCCCAATGGCATAAGACTTCTTTAATTATACTAAGTTTTTGAGCAGGTCTGCATTATACTTAATTATATAAGGGAGATGTACTTTTAGTAAAAAGTAGCTCTCTAATTTCAAAATTTCATCAACGTAGTATTAATACTTAGATTTAAAGGTGTTCTGGGATAAATGAAATACATTCCCAGCAGCCATCTCCCTTTGCCTCTATCTCATTGCATATTTTATCCTAATGTGCTTTCATATTTACATGTCACCATGTTTCCATTGGCTAGTACCTTAAAGTCAGATGTTTGTCAAGCAAACTGACCAGTGACAAAATTGCTCTGTGAGGTTTAACTTCTTTATGACATCAAATGCTTCACATGAAAAATGCAGTTCATTGTCAAAAATCAGCTATATTAGGAGAGTGAGAATTGTGTTTTAGCATCAATTACACATTAAATATGCTGTCATTGTGTATTTTTCATGGATGTCTTTCAGTTTTAAAGATAGACAGACCGATAGATAGATAGAAAGATAGAAAGATAGATAGATAGAAAGATAAATAGATAGATAGATAGATAGATAGATAGATAGATAGACAGACAGACTGATTTCAACTGGAAGCAGTGCCCACATATTGCTTAATTTTTGGTGGTTATTATATAGTACTAGCAGAATACCCGGCGTTGCCCGGGATTTAAAGAATTTTAAGACACAACTGTGTTACAAAGTGTTTCTCTGAGTTTGAAGAGACCAGTTACTGGATGAAGCGGCATTAAACCATTCTCAATATTTAAGAAATGATCAGCAAACTGACCGTCCATTGTGTTGCCATGCAGAGAAACTCTCATATTTGTGGTTAGTTGCAAAGTGCGAACATGCCTGCAAAGATGTGATGATTTAAGGCATGCATTAATTTCATCCGGCATTGTTTCTTTTGGAATGACCGGCAATGTTTGTCTAAAATCTCCAGCCAATACAACAGTGACTCCACCCATTAGTAAATCATTGCCTCTTAAAAATTGAAGTGTTTGATTCAGGGCCTGTAAAGCATTTTTGTGTGACATGGTGCATTGATTCCATACAATGACCTGACATTGCTGCAGAATCTGAGTTTTTTCTGTTCGTTTAGTGATATTGCAGACGGGAGTTTCACTTCGGGCCAGATTAAGCGGTAACTTGAAAGCTGAATGTGCTGTTCTTCCACCAGGGAGCAAAGTTGCAGCAATTCCAGAAGAGACCACAGCAATAGCTATCTTGGAATGTACTCAAATTTTAGCAAGAAACAACTTGATGAGAAACGTCTTACCTGTTCCTCCGGGTGCATCCAGAAAAATATCTTTCCCCTTTTTTTTGGAACTTCTTACAAGACATTGTTCCAGACATTCCAGAGTTATGGTCGTTTTAGATGATTTTTAGTTGTTACCCCCCTTGCCACCCCCACCCTTAGGAGTGCTAGGGGTGTCTTGCCCCCACAATATTTGTTGTCAGACTGTAAGTCATATGTGTACCAGGTTTGGTGTAAATTGTTCCAGACATTCCAGAGTTATGGTCGTTTTAGATGATTTTTAGTTGTTACCCCCCTCGCCAATCCCACCATTAGGAGTGCTAGGGGTGTCTTGCGCCCACAATATTTGTTGTCAGACTGTAAGTCATATGTGTACCAGGTTTGGTGTAAATTGTTTCAGACATTCCAGAGTTATGGTCGTTTTCGATGATTTTTAGGTGTTACCCCCCTCGCCACCCCCACCCTTAGGAGTGCTAGGGGCGTTTTGCCCCCACAATATTTGTTGTCAGACTGTAAGTCATATGTGTACCAGGTTTGGTGTAAATTGTTGCAGACATTCCAGAGTTATGGTCATTTTCAATGATTTTTAGGTGTTACCCCCCTCCCCACCCCCACACTTAGGAGTGCTAGGGGTGTGTTGCCCCCACAATATTTGTTGTCAGACTGTAAGTCATATGTGTACCAGGTTTGGTGTAAATTGTTGCAGACATTCCAGAGTTATGGTCGTTTTCGATGATTTTTAGGTGTTACTCCCCTCGCCACCCCCACCCTTAGGAGTGCTAGGGGTGTGTTGCCCCCACAATATTTGTTGTCAGACTGTAAGTCATATGTGTACCAGGTTTGGTGTAAATTGATCCAGACATTCCAGAGTTATGGTCGTTTTCGATGATTTTTAGGTGTTACTCCCCTCGCCACCCCCACCCTTAGGAGTGCTAAGGGTGTCTTGCCTCTACAATATTTGTTGTCAGACTGTAAGTCATATGTGTACCAGGTTTGGTGTAAATTGTTCCAGACATTCCAGAGTTATAGTCGTTTTCGATGATTTTTTAGGTGTTACCCCCCTCGCCAGCCCCACCCTTAGGATTGCTAGGGGTGTCTTGCCTCTACAATATTTGTTGTCAGACTGTAAGTCATATGTGTACCAGGTTTGGTGTAAATTGTTCCAGACATTCCAGAGTTATGGTCGTTTTCGATGATTTTTTAGGTGTTACCCCCCTCGCCACCCCCTCCCTTAGGAGTGCTAGGGGTGTCTTGCCCTCACAATATTTGTTGTCAGACTGTAAGTCATATGTGTACCAGGTTTGGTGTAAATTGTTCCAGACATTCCAAAGTTATGGTCATTTTCGATGATTTTTAGGTGTTACCCCCTTGCCATCCCCCACCCTTAGGAGTGCTAGGGGTGTCTTGCCCCTGAAATATTTGTTGACAGACTGTAAGTCATATGTGTACCAGGTTTGGTGTAAATTGTTCCAGACATTCCAGAGTTATGGTCGTTTTCGTTGATTTTTAGGTGTTACCCCCCTCACCACCACCACCCTTAGGAGTGCTAGGGGTGTCTTGCCCCCACAATATTTATTGTCAGACTGTAAGTCATATGTGTACCAGGTTTGGTGTAAATTGTTCCAGACATTCCAGAGTTATGGTCGTTTTCGTTGATTTTTAGGTGTTACCCCCCTCCCCACCCCCACCCTTAGGAGTGCTAGTGGTGTCTTTCCCCAAAATATTTGTTGTCAGACTGTAAGTCATATGTGTACCAGGTTTAGTGTAAATTGTTCCAGACATTCCAGAGTTATGGTCGTTTTCGATGATTTTTAGGTGTTACCCCCCTCGCCACCCCCACCCTTAGGAGTGCTAGGGGTGTCTTGCCCCCACAATATTTGTTGTCAGACTGTAAGTCATATGTGTACCAGGTTTGGTGTAAATTGTTCCAGACATTACAGAGTTATGGTCGTTTTCGAAGATTTGTAGGTGTTACCCCCCTCGCCACTCCCACCCCGTAATGAATTTCAATTTTAATTTTTTTTAGTTGCCTCCGTCATGTTTTAATACACTCGTATGCAAAATTTCATGATCTTCGCTTCAAAAATGTGGATTTGTATAGAAAGGCAGACAGAAGGACAGAAGGACAGAAGGGCAAATTTTCTCTTTTATATATTAGATGGCTAGGCAAGAAAAGTGCATATATCTTTTATTAGCATAAACTTAACCAAATGCGCTCTTGCATATTTAAGGCATTCAAAGTAATAATATTTCACAGCATTAATACAGTTATGTACTAGACTGGACAATGGTAAGCAGAGCCAGTACTTATATCAACCATGGCCTTATCTGTGTGAAGTTTGTATGTTCTCCCTGTGTTTGCGTGGGTTTCCTCCGGGTGCTGCGGTTTCCTCCCACACTCCAAAAAACATACTGTTAGGTTAATTGGCTGCTATCAAAATTGACCCTAGTCTCTCCCTCTCTGTCTGTGTGTGAGTGTGTGTCTATATTAGGGAATTTAGACTGTAAGCTCCAATAGGGTAGGGACTGATGTGAATGGGTTCTCTGTACAGCGCTGCGCTATTAGTGACACTATATAAATAAATGATAATAAGGATGATGATGATATGTGTTTACTATGCCTATATACATAGCCAGCTTCCACACTTGATTGGCAGATTAATGCATCATTATTGCTAAGTTTGATAACAGTTGTCTAATACAGTGACACTGCTAGAGAAAACCACTATAGACATTCACATAAGCAGCTCTCATCATCATCATCATCATCATTTATGGCATAAGACTTCTTTAATTATACTAAGTTTTTGAGCAGGTCTGCATTATACTTAATTATATAAGGGAGATGTACTTTTAGTAAAAAGTAGCTCTCCAATTTCAAAAGTACATCAACGTAGTATTAATACTTAGATTTAAAGGTGTTCTGGGATAAATGAAATACATTCCCAGCAGCCATCTCCCTTTGCCTCTATCGTATTGCATATTTTGTCCTAATGTGCTTTCATATTTACATGTCACCATGTTTCCATTGGCTAGTACCTTAAAGTCAGATGTCTGTCAAGCAAACTGACCAGTGACAGAATTGCTTTGTGAGGTTTAACATCTTTATGACATCAAATGCTTCACATGAAAAATGCAGTTCATTGTCAAAAATCAGCTATATTAGGAGAGTGAGAATTGTGTTTTAGCATCAATTACACACTAAATATGCTGTCATTGTGTATTTTTAATGGATGTCTTTCAGTTTTAAAGATAGACAGACCGATAGATAGATAGAAAGATAGAAAGATAGATAGATAGATAGATAGATAGATAGATAGATAGATAGACAGACAGACTGATTTAAACTGGAAGCAGTGCCCACATATTGCTTAATTTTTGGTGGTTATTAAATAGTATGGGTAGGCAAGAAAAGTGCATATATCTTTTATTAGCATAAACTTACCCAAATGCGCTCTTGCATATTTAAGGCATTCAAAGTAATAATATTTCACAGCATTAATACAGTTATGTACTAGACTGGACAATGGTAAGCAGAGCCAGTACTTATATCAACCATGGCCTTATCTGTGTGAAGTTTGTATGTTCTCCCTGTGTTTGCGTGGGTTTCCTCCGGGTGCTGCGGTTTTCTCCCACACTCCAAAAAACATACTGTTAGGTTAATTGGCTGCTATCAAAATTGACCCTAGTCTCTCCCTCTCTGTCTGTGTGTGAGTGTGTGTCTATATTAGGGAATTTAGACTGTAAGCTCCAATAGGGTAGGGACTGATGTGAATAAGTTCTCTGTACAGCGCTGCTCTACACTATATAAATAAATGATAATGAGGATGATGATGATATGTGTTTACTATGCCTATACACATAGCCAGCTTCCACACTTGATTGGCAGATTAATGCATCATTATTGCTAAGTTTGATAACAGTTGTCTAATACAGTGACACTGCTAGAGAAAACCACTATAGACATTCACATAAGCAGCTCTCATCATCATCGTTCATGGCATAAGACTTCTTTAATTATACGAAGTTTTTGAGCAGGTCTGCATTATACTTAATTATATAAGGGAGATGTACTTTTAGTAAAAAGTAGCTCTCCGATTTCAAAAGTACATCAACGTAGTATTAATACTTAGATTTAAAGGTGTTCTGGGATAAATTAAATACATTCCCAGCAGCCATCTCCCTTTGCCTCTATCTTATTGCATATTTTGTCCTAATGTGCTTTCATATTTACATGTCACCATGTTTCCATTGGCTAGTACCTTAAAGTCAGATGTCTGTCAAGCAAACTGACCAGTGACAGAATTGCTTTGTGAGGTTTAACATCTTTATGACATCAAATGCTTCACATGAAAAATGCAGTTCATTGTCAAAAATCAGCTATATTAGGAGATTGAGAATTGTGTTTTAGCATCAATTACACACTAAATATGCTGTCATTGTGTATTTT
>JAVHZZ010000391.1:0-60650 GCA_036250195.1 Mixophyes australis | reverse complement strand
TCCACTGCCCTCTCTCTCTCGAGCTGTGTCCCCCCCCTCCACTGCCCTCTCTCTCTCGAGCTGTGTCCCCCCCTCCACTGCCCTCTCTCTCTCGAGCTGTGTCCCCCCCTCCACTGCCCTCTCTGTCGAGAGCTGTGTCCCCCCTCCACTGCCCTCTGTCGAGAGCTGTGTCCCCCCCCTCCACTGCCCTCTCTCGAGAGCTGTGTCCCCCCCCCTCCACTGCCCTCTCTCGAGAGCTGTGTCCCCCCTCCACTGCCCTCTCTCGAGAGCTGTGTCCCCCCCTCCACTGCCCTCTCTCTCGAGCTGTGTCCCCCCCTCCACTGCCCTCTCTCGAACTGTGTCCCCCCCCTCCACTGCCCTCTCTCTCTCTAGCTGTGTCCCCCCTCCACTGCCCTCTCTCTTGAGCTGTCGCCCTCTCTCTCGAGCTGTCCCCCCCTCCACTGCCCTTTCTCGAGCTGTGTCCCCCCTCCACTGCCCTCTCTCTCTCGAGCTGTGTCCCCCCCCTCCACTGCCCTCTCTCTCTCGAGCTGTGTCCCCCCCCTCCACTGCCCTCTCTCTCTCGAGCTGTGTCCCCCCCCTCCACTGCCCTCTCTCGAGAGCTGTGTCCCCCCCCTCCACTGCCCTCTCTCGAGCTGTGTCCCCCCCTCCACTGCCCTCTCTCGAGCTGTGTCCCCCCCCTCCACTGCCCTCTCTCTCTAGCTGTGTCCCCCTCCACTGCCCTCTCTCTTAAGCTGTCGCCCTCTCTCTCGAGCTGTCCCCCCTCCACTGCCCTCTCTCTCGAGCTGTGTCCC
Source organism: Mixophyes australis (assembly GCA_036250195.1). Lineage (NCBI taxonomy): Eukaryota > Metazoa > Chordata > Amphibia > Anura > Limnodynastidae > Mixophyes > Mixophyes australis. The sequence continues at coordinate 59,859 of JAVHZZ010000391.1, read as the reverse complement.
CCCCTCCATTGCCCTCTCTCTCTCGAGCTGTGTCCCCCCCTCCACTGCCCTCTCTCTCTCGAGCTGTGTCCCCCCCCTCCACTGCCCTCTCTCTCTCGAGCTGTGTCCCCCCCTCCACTGCCCTCTCTCTCTCAGCTGTGTCCCCCCCTCCACTGCCCTCTGTCGAGAGCTGTGTCCCCCCTCCACTGCCCTCTGTCGAGAGCTGTGTCCCCCCCTCCACTGCCCTCTCTCGAGAGCTGTGTCCCCCCCCCTCCACTGCCCTCTCTCGAGAGCTGTGTCCCCCCTCCACTGCCCTCTCTCGAGAGCTGTGTCCCCCCTCCACTGCCCTCTGTCGAGAGCTGTGTCCCCCCCTCCACTGCCCTCTCTCGAGAGCTGTGTCCCCCCCCTCCACTGCCCTCTCTCGAGAGCTGTGTCCCCCCCTCCACTGCCCTCTCTCGAGAGCTGTGTCCCCCCCTCCACTGCCCTCTCTCTCGAGCTGTGTCCCCCCCCTCCACTGCCCTCTTTCTTTCGAGCTGTGTCCCCCCCTCCACTGCCCTCTCTCGAACTGTGTCCCCCCCTCCACTGCCCTCTCTCTCTCTAGCTGTGTCCCCCCTCCACTGCCCTCTCTCTTGAGCTGTCGCCCTCTCTCTCGAGCTGTCCCCCCTCCACTGCCCTTTCTCGAGCTGTGTCCCCCCTCCACTGCCCTCTCTCGAGCTGTGTCCCCCCTCCACTGCCCTCTCTCTCGAGCTGTGTCCCCCCTCCACTGCCCTCTCTCTCGAGCTGTGTCCCCCCCTCCACTGCCCTCTCTCGAGCTGTGTCCCCCCCCTCCACTGCCCTCTCTCGAGCTGTGTCCCCCCCTCCACTGCCCTCTCTCGAGCTGTGTCCGAGCTGTGTCCCCCCCTCCACTGCCCTCTCTTTCTCGAGCTGTGTCCCCCCCTCCACTGCCCTCTCTCTCTCGAGCTGTGTCCCCCCCTCCACTGCCCTCTCGAGAGCTGTGTCCCCCCCTCCACTGCCCTCTCTCTCGAACTGTCCCCCCCTCCACTGCCCTCTCTCGAGCTGTGTCTCCCCCCTCCACTGCCCTCTCTCTCTCTAGCTGTGTCCCCCCTCCACTGCCCTCTCGCGAGATGTGTCCCCCCCTCCACTGCCCTCTCTCGAGAGCTGTGTCCCCCCCTCCACTGCCCTCTCGAGAGAGCTGTGTCCCCCCCCTCCACTGCCCTCTCTCGAGAGCTGTGTCCCCCCCTCCACTGCCCTCTCTCGAGAGCTGTGTCCCCCCCTCCTCACTGCCCTCTCTCGAGAGCTGTGTCCCCCCCTCCACTGCCCTCTCTCGAGCTGTGTCCCCCCCTCCACTGCCCTCTCTCGAGCTGTGTCCCCCCTCCACTGCCCTCTCTCTCTCTAGCTGTGTCCCCCCTCCACTGCCCTCTCTCTCTCGAGCTGTGTCCCCCCTCCACTGCCTTCTCTCTCTCGAGCTGTGTCCCCCCCTCCACTGCCCTCTCTCTCTCTCGAGCTGTATCCCCCCCTCTACTGCCCTCTCTCTCGAGCTGTGTCCCCCCCTCCACTGCCCTCTCTCTCGAGCTGTGTCCCCCCTCCACTGCCCTCTCTCTCGAGCTGTGTCCCCCCTCCACTGCCCTCTCTCTTGAGCTGTCGCCCTCTCTCTCGAGCTGTGTCCCCCCCTCCACTGCCCTCTCTCTCGAGCTGTGTCCCCCCCTCCACTGCCCTCTCTCTCGAGCTGTGTCCCCCCTCCACTGCCCTCTCTCTCGAGCTGTGTCCCCCCCTCTACTGCCCTCTCTCTCGAGCTGTGTCCCCCCCTCCACTGCCCTCTCTCGAGCTGTGTCCCCCCCTCCACTGCCCTCTCTTGAGCTGTGTCCCCCCTCCACTGCCCTCTCTCGAGCTGTGTCCCCCCTCCACTGCCCTCTCTCGAGCTGTGTCCCCCCTCCACTGCCCTCTCTCGAGCTGTGTCCCCCCCTCCACTGCCCTCTCTCGAGCTGTGTCCCCCCCTCCACTGCCCTCTCTCGAGCTGTGTCCCCCCCCTCCACTGCCCTCTCTCGAGCTGTGTCCCCCCTCCACTGCCCTCTCTCGAGCTGTGTCCCCCCTCCACTGCCCTCTCTCGAGCTGTGTCCCCCCTCCACTGCCCTCTCTCGAGCTGTGTCCCCCCTCCACTGCCCTCTCTCGAGCTGTGTCCCCCCTCCACTGCCCTCTCTCGAGCTGTGTCCCCCCCTCCACTGCCCTCTCTCGAGCTGTGTCCCTCCTCCACTGCCCTCTCTCTCTCTCGAGCTGTGTCCCCCCCTCCACTGCCCTCTCTCGAGCTGTGTCCCCCCTCCACTGCCCTCTCTCTCTCTCGAGCTGTGTCCCCCCCTCCACTGCCCTCTCTCGAGAGCTGTGTCCCCCCTCCACTGCCCTCTCTCGAGAGCTGTGTCCCCCCTCCACTGCCCTCTCTCGAGAGCTGTGTCCCCCCCTCCACTACCCTCTCTCGAGAGCTGTGTCCCCCCCCTCCACTGCCCTCTCTCGAGAGCTGTCCCCCCCTCCACTGCCCTCTCTCTCGAGCTGTGTCCCCCCCTCCACTTCCCTCTCTCTCGAGCTGTGTCCCCCCCCTCCACTGCCCTCTCTCTCGAGCTGTGTCCCCCCTCCACTGCCCTCTCTCGAGCTGAGTCCCCCCCTCCACTGCCTTTTCTCGAGCTGTGTCCCCTCCTCCACTGCCCTCTCTCGAGCTGTGTCCCCCCCTCCACTGCCCTCTCTCGAGCTGTGTCCCCCCCTCCACTGCCCTCTCTCTCGAGCTGTGTCCCCCCCTCCACTGCCCTCTCTCGAGCTGTGTCCCCCCCTCCACTGCCCTCTCTCGAGCTGTGTCCCCCCCTCCACTGCCCTCTCTCTCGAGCTGTGTCCCCCCTCCACTGCCCTCTCTCTCGAGCTGTGTCCCCCCCTCCACTGCCCTCTCTCGAGCTGTGTCCCCCCTTCCACTGCCCTCTCTCGAGCTGTGTCCCCCCCTTCACTGCCCTCTCTCTCGAGCTGTGTCCCCCCTCCACTGCCCTCTCTCTCGAGCTGTGTCCCCCCCTCCACTGCCCTCACTCTCTCGAGCTGTGTCCCCCCCTCCACTGCCCTCTCTTGAGCTGTGTCCCCCCCTCCACTGCCCTCTCTCGAGCTGTGTCCCCCTCTCCACTGCCCTCTCTCTCGAGCTGTGTCCCCCTCTCCACTGCCCTCTCTCTCGAGCTGTCGCCCTCTCTCTCGAGCTGTCCCCCCCTCCACTGCCCTCTCTCGAGCTGTGTCCCCCCCTCCACTGCCCTCTCTCTCTCAAGCTGTGTCCCCCCTCCCACTGCCCTCTCTCGAGCTGTGTCCCCCCCTCCACTGCCCTCTCTCGAGCTGTTTCCCCCCCTCCACTGCCCTCTCTCGAGCTGTGTCCCCCCTCCACTGCCCTCTCTCGAGCTGTGTCCCCCCTCCACTGCCCTCTCTCGAGCTGTGTCCCCCCTCCACTGCCCTCTCTTGAGCTGTGTCCCCCCTCCACTGCCCTCTCTTGAGCTGTGTCCCCCCTCCACTGCCCTCTCTTGAGCTGTGTCTCCCCTCCACTGCCCTCTCTCGAGCTGTGTCTCCCCTCCACTGCCCTCTCTCGAGCTGTGTCCCCCCCTCCACTGCCCTCTCTCGAGCTGTGTCCCCACCTCCACTGCCCTCTCTCGAGCTGTGTCCCCCCCTCCACTGCCCTCTCTCTCTCTCGAGCTGTGTACCCCCCTCCACTGCCCTCTCTCTCTCTCTCGAGCTGTGTACCCCCCTCCACTGCCCTCTCTCTCTCGAGCTGTGTCCCCCCCTCCACTGCCCTCTCTCTCGAGAGCTGTGTCCCCCCCTCCACTGCCCTCTCTCTCGAGAGCTGTGTCCCCCCTCCACTGCCCTCTCTCGAGAGAGCTGTGTCCCCCCCTCCACTGCCCTCTCTCTCGAGAGCTGTGTCCCCCCCCTCCACTGCCCTCTCTCTCGAGCTGTGTCCCCCCCTCCAATGCCCTCTCTCTCTCGAGCTGTGTCCCCCCCTCCAATGCCCTCTCTCTCTCGAGCTGTGTCCCCCCCTCCACTGCCCTCTCTCTCGAGCTGTGTCCCCCCCTCCACTGCCCTCTCTCGAGCTGTGTCCCCCCTCCACTGCCCTCTCTCTCTCTCGAGCTGTGTACCCCCCTCCACTGCCCTCTCTCTCTCTCTCGAGCTGTGTACCCCCCTCCACTGCCCTCTCTCTCTCGAGCTGTGTCCCCCCCTCCACTGCCCTCTCTCTCTCGAGCTGTGTCCCCCCCTCCACTGCCCTCTCTCTCTCGAGAGCTGTGTCCCCCCCTCCACTGCCCTCTCTCTCTCGAGCTGTGTCCCCCCTCCACTGCCCTCTCTCGAGAGAGCTGTGCCCCCCCTCCACTGCCCTCTCTCGAGAGAGCTGTGTCCCCCCTCCACTGCCCTCTCTCTCAAAAGCTGTGTCCCCCCCTCCACTGCCCTCTCTCTCAAAAGCTGTGTCCCCCCCTCCACTGCCCTCTCTCTCGAGCTGTGTCCCCCCCTCCAATGCCCTCTCTCTCGAGCTGTGTCCCCCCCTCCACTGCCCTCTCTCTCGAGCTGTGTCCCCCCCTCCACTGCCCTCTCTCTCGAGCTGTGTCCCCCCCTCCACTGCCCTCTCTCTCGAGCTGTGTCCCCCCCTCCACTGCCCTCTCTCTCGAGCTGTGTCCCCCCCTCCACTGCCCTCTCTCTCGAGCTGTGTCCCCCCCTCCACTGCCCTCTCTCTCGAGCTGTGTCCCCCCCTCCACTGCCCTCTCTCGAGCTGTGTCCCCCCCTCCACTGCCCTCTCTCGAGCTGTGTCCCCCCCTCCACTGCCCTCTCTCGAGCTGTGTCCCCCCCTCCACTGCCCTCTCTCGGGCTGTGTCCCCCCCTCCACTGCCCTCTCTCGGGCTGTGTCCCCCCCTCCACTGCCCTCTCTCGGGCTGTGTCCCCCCCCTCACCTGCCCTCTCTTGAGCTGTGTCCCCCCCTCACCTGCCCTCTCTCGAGCTGTGTCCCCCCCTCCACTGCCCTCTCTCGAGCTGTGTCCCCCCTCCACTGCCCTCTCTCGAGCTGTGTCCCCCCCTCCACTGCCCTCTCTCGAGCTGTGTCCCCCCCTCCACTGCCCTCTCTCGAGCTGTGTCCCCCCCTCCACTGCCCTCTCTCGAGCTGTGTCCCCCCCTCCACTGCCCTCTCTCGAGCTGTGTCCCCCCCTCCACTGCCCTCTCTCGAGCTGTGTCCCCCCCTCCACTGCCCTCTCTCGATCTGTGTCCCCCCCTCCACTGCCCTCTCTCGAGCTGTGTCCCCCCCTCCACTGCCCTCTCTCGAGCTGTGTCCCCCCCTCCACTGCCCTCTCTCGAGCTGTGTCCCCCCTCCACTGCCCTCTCTCGAGCTGTGTCCCCCCTCCACTGCCCTCTCTCTCGAGCTGTGTCCACACTCCACTGCCCTCTCTCTCGAGCTGTGTCCCACCCTCCACTGCCCTCTCTCTCGAGCTGTGTCCCCCCCTCCACTGCCCTCTCTCGAGCTGTGTCCCCCCCTCCACTGCCCTCTCTCGAGCTGTGTCCCCCCCTCCACTGCCCTCTCTCGAGCTGTGTCCCCCCCTCCACTGCCCTCTCTCGAGCTGTGTCCCCCCCTCCACTGCCCTCTCTCGAGCTGTGTCCCCCCCTCCACTGCCCTCTCTCGAGCTGTGTCCCCCCCTCCACTGCCCTCTCTCTCGAGCTGTGTCCCCCCCTCCACTGCCCTCTCTCTCGAGCTGTGTCCCCCCCTCCACTGCCCTCTCTCGAGCTGTGTCCCCCCCTCCACTGCCCTCTCTCGAGCTGTGTCCCCCCCTCCACTGCCCCCTCTCGAGCTGTGTCCCCCCCTCCACTGCCCCCTCTCGAGCTGTGTCCCCCCCTCCACTGCCCTCTCTCGAGCTGTGTCCCCCCTCCACTGCCCTCTCTCGAGCTGTGTCCCCCCCTCCACTGCCCTCTCTCTCTCGAGCTGTGTCCCCCCCTCCACTGCCCTCTCTCGAGAGCTGTGTCCCCCCCTCCACTGCCCTCTCTCGAGAGCTGTGTCCCCCCCTCCACTGCCCTCTCTCGAGAGCTGTGTCCCCCCCTCCACTGCCCTCTCTCGAGAGCTGTGTCCCCCCCTCCACTGCCCTCTCTCGAGAGCTGTGTCTCCCCTCCACTGCCCTCTCTCTCGAGCTGTGTCCCCCCCTCCACTGCCCTCTCTCTCGAGCTGTGTCCCCCCCTCCACTGCCCTCTCTCTCGAGCTGTGTCCCCCCCTCCACTGCCCTCTCTCTCGAGCTGTGTCCCCCCCTCCACTGCCCTCTCTCTCGAGCTGTGTCCCCCCCTCCACTGCCCTCTCTCTCGAGCTGTGTCCCCCCCCTCCACTGCCCTCTCTCTCGAGCTGTGTCCCCCCCTCCACTGCCCTCTCTCTCGAGCTGTGCCCCCCCCTCCACTGCCCTCTCTCTCTCGAGCTGTGTCCCCCCCTCCACTGCCCTCTCTCTCTCGAGCTATGTCCCCCCTCCACTGCCCTCTCTCTCTCGAGCTATGTCCCCCCTCCACTGCCCTCTCTCTCTCTCTCGAGCTGTGTCCCCCCTCCACTGCCCTCTCTCTCTCTCGAGCTGTGTCCCCCCTCCACTGCCCTCTCTCTCTCGAGCTGTGTCCCCCCCTCCACTGCCCTCTCTCTCTCGAGCTGTGTCCCCCCCTCCACTGCCCTCTCTCTCTCGAGCTGTGTCCCCCCCTCCACTGCCCTCTCTCTCTCGAGCTGTGTCCCCCCCTCCACTGCCCTCTCTTTCGAGCTGTGTCCCCCCCTCCACTGCCCTCTCTCTCGAGCTGTGTCCCCCCCTCCATTGCCCTCTCTCTCTCGAGCTGTGTCCCCCCCCTCCACTGCCCTCTCTCTCTCGAGCTGTGTCCCCCCCTCCACTGCCCTCTCTCTCTCGAGCTGTGTCCCCCCTCCACTGCCCTCTCTCTCTCGAGCTGTGTCCCCCCTCCACTGCCCTCTGTCGAGAGCTGTGTCCCCCCTCCACTGCCCTCTGTCGAGAGCTGTGTCCCCCCCTCCACTGCCCTCTCTCGAGAGCTGTGTCCCCCCCCCTCCACTGCCCTCTCTCGAGAGCTGTGTCCCCCCTCCACTGCCCTCTCTCGAGAGCTGTGTCCCCCCCTCCACTGCCCTCTCTCTCGAGCTGTGTCCCCCCCCTCCACTGCCCTCTTTCGAGCTGTGTCCCCCCCTCCACTGCCCTCTCTCGAACTGTGTCCCCCCCTCCACTGCCCTCTCTCTCTCTAGCTGTGTCCCCCCTCCACTGCCCTCTCTCTTGAGCTGTCGCCCTCTCTCTCGAGCTGTCCCCCCTCCACTGCCCTTTCTCGAGCTGTGTCCCCCCTCCACTGCCCTCTCTCTCTCGAGCTGTGTCCCCCCCTCCACTGCCCTCTCTCTCTCGAGCTGTGTCCCCCCCCTCCACTGCCCTCTCTCTCTCGAGCTGTGTCCCCCCCTCCACTGCCCTCTCTCGAGAGCTGTGTCCCCCCCTCCACTGCCCTCTCTCGAGCTGTGTCCCCCCCTCCACTGCCCTCTCTCGAGCTGTGTCCCCCCCCTCCACTGCCCTCTCTCTCTAGCTGTGTCCCCCTCCACTGCCCTCTCTCTTAAGCTGTCGCCCTCTCTCTCGAGCTGTCCCCCCTCCACTGCCCTCTCTCTCGAGCTGTGTCCCCCCTCCATTGCCCTCTCTCTCTCGAGCTGTGTCCCCCCCTCCACTGCCCTCTCTCTCTCGAGCTGTGTCCCCCCTCCACTGCCCTCTCTCTCTCGAGCTGTGTCCCCCCCTCCACTGCCCTCTCTCTCTCGAGCTGTGTCCCCCCTCCACTGCCCTCTGTCGAGAGCTGTGTCCCCCCTCCACTGCCCTCTGTCGAGAGCTGTGTCCCCCCCTCCACTGCCCTCTCTCGAGAGCTGTGTCCCCCCCCTCCACTGCCCTCTCTCGAGAGCTGTGTCCCCCCTCCACTGCCCTCTCTCGAGAGCTGTGTCCCCCCTCCACTGCCCTCTGTCGAGAGCTGTGTCCCCCCCTCCACTGCCCTCTCTCGAGAGCTGTGTCCCCCCCCTCCACTGCCCTCTCTCGAGAGCTGTGTCCCCCCTCCACTGCCCTCTCTCGAGAGCTGTGTCCCCCCCTCCACTGCCCTCTCTCTCGAGCTGTGTCCCCCCCTCCACTGCCCTCTTTCGAGCTGTGTCCCCCCCTCCACTGCCCTCTCTCGAACTGTGTCCCCCCCTCCACTGCCCTCTCTCTCTCTAGCTGTGTCCCCCCTCCACTGCCCTCTCTCTTGAGCTGTCGCCCTCTCTCTCGAGCTGTCCCCCCTCCACTGCCCTTTCTCGAGCTGTGTCCCCCCTCCACTGCCCTCTCTCGAGCTGTGTCCCCCCTCCACTGCCCTCTCTCTCGAGCTGTGTCCCCCCTCCACTGCCCTCTCTCTCGAGCTGTGTCCCCCCCTCCACTGCCCTCTCTCGAGCTGTGTCCCCCCCCTCCACTGCCCTCTCTCGAGCTGTGTCCCCCCCTCCACTGCCCTCTCTCGAGCTGTGTCCGAGCTGTGTCCCCCCCTCCACTGCCCTCTCTTTCTCGAGCTGTGTCCCCCCCTCCACTGCCCTCTCTCTCTCGAGCTGTGTCCCCCCCTCCACTGCCCTCTCGAGAGCTGTGTCCCCCCTCCACTGCCCTCTCTCTCGAACTGTCCCCCCCTCCACTGCCCTCTCTCGAGCTGTGTCTCCCCCCTCCACTGCCCTCTCTCTCTCTAGCTGTGTCCCCCCTCCACTGCCCTCTCGCGAGAGCTGTGTCCCCCCCTCCACTGCCCTCTCTCGAGAGCTGTGTCCCCCCCTCCACTGCCCTCTCGAGAGAGCTGTGTCCCCCCTCCACTGCCCTCTCTCGAGAGCTGTGTCCCCCCCTCCACTGCCCTCTCTCGAGAGCTGTGTCCCCCCCTCCACTGCCCTCTCTCGAGAGCTGTGTCCCCCCCCTCCACTGCCCTCTCTCGAGCTGTGTCCCCCCCTCCACTGCCCTCTCTCGAGCTGTGTCCCCCCTCCACTGCCCTCTCTCTCTCTAGCTGTGTCCCCCCTCCACTGCCCTCTCTCTCTCGAGCTGTGTCCCCCCTCCACTGCCTTCTCTCTCTCGAGCTGTGTCCCCCCCTCCACTGCCCTCTCTCTCTCTCGAGCTGTATCCCCCCCTCTACTGCCCTCTCTCTCGAGCTGTGTCCCCCCCTCCACTGCCCTCTCTCTCGAGCTGTGTCCCCCCTCCACTGCCCTCTCTCTCGAGCTGTGTCCCCCCTCCACTGCCCTCTCTCTTGAGCTGTCGCCCTCTCTCTCGAGCTGTGTCCCCCCCTCCACTGCCCTCTCTCTCGAGCTGTGTCCCCCCCTCCACTGCCCTCTCTCTCGAGCTGTGTCCCCCCTCCACTGCCCTCTCTCTCGAGCTGTGTCCCCCCCTCTACTGCCCTCTCTCTCGAGCTGTGTCCCCCCCTCCACTGCCCTCTCTCGAGCTGTGTCCCCCCCTCCACTGCCCTCTCTTGAGCTGTGTCCCCCCTCCACTGCCCTCTCTCGAGCTGTGTCCCCCCTCCACTGCCCTCTCTCGAGCTGTGTCCCCCCCTCCACTGCCCTCTCTCGAGCTGTGTCCCCCCCTCCACTGCCCTCTCTCGAGCTGTGTCCCCCCTCCACTGCCCTCTCTCGAGCTGTGTCCCCCCTCCACTGCCCTCTCTCGAGCTGTGTCCCCCCTCCACTGCCCTCTCTCGAGCTGTGTCCCCCCTCCACTGCCCTCTCTCGAGCTGTGTCCCCCCTCCACTGCCCTCTCTCGAGCTGTGTCCCCCCTCCACTGCCCTCTCTCGAGCTGTGTCCCCCCCTCCACTGCCCTCTCTCGAGCTGTGTCCCTCCTCCACTGCCCTCTCTCTCTCTCGAGCTGTGTCCCCCCCCTCCACTGCCCTCTCTCGAGCTGTGTCCCCCCTCCACTGCCCTCTCTCTCTCTCGAGCTGTGTCCCCCTCTCCACTGCCCTCTCTCGAGAGCTGTGTCCCCCCTCCACTGCCCTCTCTCGAGAGCTGTGTCCCCCCCTCCACTGCCCTCTCTCGAGAGCTGTGTCCCCCCCTCCACTACCCTCTCTCGAGAGCTGTGTCCCCCCCTCCACTGCCCTCTCTCGAGAGCTGTCCCCCCCTCCACTGCCCTCTCTCTCGAGCTGTGTCCCCCCCTCCACTTCCCTCTCTCTCGAGCTGTGTCCCCCCCCTCCACTGCCCTCTCTCTCGAGCTGTGTCCCCCCTCCACTGCCCTCTCTCGAGCTGTGTCCCCCCCTCCACTGCCCTCTCTCGAGCTGTGTCCCCTCCTCCACTGCCCTCTCTCGAGCTGTGTCCCCCCCTCCACTGCCCTCTCTCGAGCTGTGTCCCCCCCTCCACTGCCCTCTCTCTCGAGCTGTGTCCCCCCCTCCACTGCCCTCTCTCGAGCTGTGTCCCCCCCTCCACTGCCCTCTCTCGAGCTGTGTCCCCCCCTCCACTGCCCTCTCTCTCGAGCTGTGTCCCCCCTCCACTGCCCTCTCTCTCGAGCTGTGTCCCCCCCTCCACTGCCCTCTCTCGAGCTGTGTCCCCCCTTCCACTGCCCTCTCTCGAGCTGTGTCCCCCCCTTCACTGCCCTCTCTCTCGAGCTGTGTCCCCCCTCCACTGCCCTCTCTCTCTCGAGCTGTGTCCCCCCCTCCACTGCCCTCACTCTCTCGAGCTGTGTCCCCCCCTCCACTGCCCTCTCTTGAGCTGTGTCCCCCCCTCCACTGCCCTCTCTCGAGCTGTGTCCCCCTCTCCACTGCCCTCTCTCTCGAGCTGTGTCCCCCTCTCCACTGCCCTCTCTCTCGAGCTGTCGCCCTCTCTCTCGAGCTGTCCCCCCCTCCACTGCCCTCTCTCGAGCTGTGTCCCCCCCTCCACTGCCCTCTCTCTCTCAAGCTGTCCCCCCTCCCACTGCCCTCTCTCGAGCTGTGTACCCCCCTCCCACTGCCCTCTCTTGAGCTGTGTACCCCCTCCCACTGCCCTCTCTCGAGCTGTGTCCCCCCCTCCACTGCCCTCTCTCGAGCTGTGTCCCCCCCTCCACTGCCCTCTCTCGAGCTGTGTCCCCCCCTCCACTGCCCTCTCTCTCGAGCTGTGTCCCCCCCTCCACTGCCCTCTCTCTCGAGCTGTGTCCCCCTCTCCACTGCCCTCTCTCGAGCTGTGTCCCCCCCTCCACTGCCCTCTCTCGAGCTGTGTCCCCCCCTCCACTGCCCTCTCTCTCGAGCTGTGTCCCCCCTCCACTGCCCTCTCTCTCGAGCTGTGTCCCCCCCTCCACTGCCCTCTCTCGAGCTGTGTCCCCCCTTCCACTGCCCTCTCTCGAGCTGTGTCCCCCCCTTCACTGCCCTCTCTCTCGAGCTGTGTCCCCCCTCCACTGCCCTCTCTCTCGAGCTGTGTCCCCCCCTCCACTGCCCTCACTCTCTCGAGCTGTGTCCCCCCCTCCACTGCCCTCTCTTGAGCTGTGTCCCCCCCTCCACTGCCCTCTCTCGAGCTGTGTCCCCCTCTCCACTGCCCTCTCTCTCGAGCTGTGTCCCCCTCTCCACTGCCCTCTCTCTCGAGCTGTCGCCCTCTCTCTCGAGCTGTCCCCCCCTCCACTGCCCTCTCTCGAGCTGTGTCCCCCCCTCCACTGCCCTCTCTCTCTCAAGCTGTGTCCCCCCTCCCACTGCCCTCTCTCGAGCTGTGTACCCCCCTCCCACTGCCCTCTCTTGAGCTGTGTACCCCCTCCCACTGCCCTCTCTCGAGCTGTGTCCCCCCCTCCACTGCCCTCTCTCGAGCTGTGTCCCCCCCTCCACTGCCCTCTCTCGAGCTGTGTCCCCCCCTCCACTGCCCTCTCTCTCGAGCTGTGTCCCCCCCTCCACTGCCCTCTCTCTCGAGCTGTGTCCCCCTCTCCACTGCCCTCTCTCTTGAGCTGTGTCCCCCCTCCACTGCCCTCTCTCTCTCGAGCTGTGTCCCCCCCTCCACTGCCCTCTCTCTCTCGAGCTGTGTCCCCCCTCCACTGCCCTCTCTCTCTCGAGCTGTGTCCCCCCCTCCACTGCCCTCTCTCTCTCGAGCTGTGTCCCCCCCTCCACTGCCCTCTCTCTCTCGAGCTGTGTCCCCCCCTCCACTGCCCTCTCTCTCTCGAGCTGTGTCCCCCCCTCCACTGCCCTCTCTCGAGAGCTGTGTCCCCCCCTCCACTGCCCTCTCTCGAGAGCTGTGTCCCCCCCCTCCACTGCCCTCTCTCGAGAGCTGTGTCCCCCCCTCCACTGCCCTCTCTCGAGAGCTGTGTCCCCCCCTCCACTGCCCTCTCTCGAGAGCTGTGTCCCCCCTCCACTGCCCTCTCTCTCGAGCTGTGTCCCCCCCTCCACTGCCCTCTTTGGAGCTGTGTCCCCCCCTCCACTGCCCTCTCTCGAGCTGTGTCCCCCCTCCACTGCCCTCTCTCGAGCTGTGTCCCCCCTCCACTGCCCTCTCTCGAGCTGTGTCCCCCCTCCACTGCCCTCTCTCGAGCTGTGTCCCCCCCCTCCACTGCCCTCTCTCGAGCTGTGTCCCCCCCTCCACTGCCCTCTCTCGAGCTGTGTCCCCCCCTCCACTGCCCTCTCTCTCTCTAGCTGTGTCCCCCTCCACTGCCCTCTCTCTTGAGCTGTCGCCCTCTCTCTCGAGCTGTCCCCCCTCCACTGCTCTCTCTCGAGCTGTGTCCCCCCCTCCACTGCCCTCTCTCTCTCGAGCTGTGTCCCCCCCTCCACTGCCCTCTCTCTCTCGAGCTGTGTCCCCCCCTCCACTGCCCTCTCTCTCGAGCTGTGTCCCCCCCTCCACTGCCCTCTCTCGAGAGCTGTGTCCCCCCCTCCACTGCCCTCTCTCGAGAGCTGTGTCCCCCCCTCCACTTCCCTCTCTCGAGAGCTGTGTCCCCCCCTCCACTGCCCTCTCTCGAGAGCTGTGTCCCCCCCTCCACTGCCCTCTCTCTCGAGCTGTGTCCCCCCCTCCACTGCCCTCTTTCGAGCTGTGTCCCCCCCTCCACTGCCCTCTCTCGAGCTGTGTCCCCCCCTCCACTGCCCTCTCTCTCTTTAGCTGTGTCCCCCCTCCACTGCCCTCTCTCTTGAGCTGTCGCCCTCTCTCTCGAGCTGTCCCCCCTCCACTGCCCTTTCTCGAGCTGTGTCCCCCCCTCCACTGCCCTCTCTCTCTCGAGCTGTGTCCCCCCCTCCACTGCCCTCTCTCTCTCGAGCTGTGTCCCCCCTCCACTGCCCTCTCTCGAGAGCTGTGTCCCCCCCTCCACTGCCCTCTCTCTCGAGAGCTGTGTCCCCCCCTCCACTGCCCTCTCTCTCGAGCTGTGTCCCCCCTCCACTGCCCTCTTTGGAGCTGTGTCCCCCCCTCCACTGCCCTCTCTCTCTCTCTAGCTGTGTCCCCCTCCACTGCCCTCTCTCTTGAGCTGTCGCCCTCTCTCTCGAGCTGTCCCCCCTCCACTGCTCTCTCTCTCTCGAGCTGTGTCCCCCCCTCCACTGCCCTGTCTCTCTCGAGCTGTGTCCCCCCCTCCACTGCCCTCTCTCTCTCGAGCTGTGTCCCCCCCTCCACTGCCCTCTCTCTCTCGAGCTGTGTCCCCCCCTCCACTGCCCTCTCTCGAGAGCTGTGTCCCCCCCTCCACTGCCCTCTCTCGAGAGCTGTGTCCCCCCCTCCACTGCCCTCTCTCGAGAGCTGTGTACCCCCCTCCACTGCCCTCTATCGAGAGCTGTGTCCCCCCTCCACTGCCCTCTCTCTCGAGCTGTGTCCCCCCCTCCACTGCCCTCTTTCGAGCTGTGTCCCCCCCTCCACTGCCCTCTCTCGAGCTGTGTCCCCCCCTCCACTGCCCTCTCTCTCTCTAGCTGTGTCCCCCTCCACTGCCCTCTCTCTTGAGCTGTCGCCCTCTCTCTCGAGCTGTCCCCCCTCCACTGCTCTCTCTCGAGCTGTGTCCCCCCCTCCACTGCCCTCTCTCTCTCGAGCTGTGTCCCCCCCTCCACTGCCCTCTCTCTCTCGAGCTGTGTCCCCCCCCTCCACTGCCCTCTCTCGAGAGCTGTGTCCCCCCCTCCACTGCCCTCTCTCGAGAGCTGTGTCCCCCCCTCCACTTCCCTCTCTCGAGAGCTGTGTCCCCCCCTCCACTTCCCTCTCTCGAGAGCTGTGTCCCCCCTCCACTGCCCTCTCTCGAGAGCTGTGTCCCCCCCTCCACTGCCCTCTCTCTCGAGCTGTGTCCCCCCCTCCACTGCCCTCTTTCGAGCTGTGTCCCCCCCTCCACTGCCCTCTCTCGAGCTGTGTCCCCCCCTCCACTGCCCTCTCTCTCTTTAGCTGTGTCCCCCCTCCACTGCCCTCTCTCTTGAGCTGTCGCCCTCTCTCTCGAGCTGTCCCCCCTCCACTGCCCTTTCTCGAGCTGTGTCCCCCCCTCCACTGCCCTCTCTCTCTCGAGCTGTGTCCCCCCCTCCACTGCCCTCTCTCTCTCGAGCTGTGTCCCCCCCTCCACTGCCCTCTCTCGAGAGCTGTGTCCCCCCCTCCACTGCCCTCTCTCGAGAGAGCTGTGTCCCCCCCCTCCACTGCCCTCTCTCTCGAGCTGTGTCCCCCCTCCACTGCCCTCTTTGGAGCTGTGTCCCCCCCTCCACTGCCCTCTCTCTCTCTAGCTGTGTCCCCCTCCACTGCCCTCTCTCTTGAGCTGTCGCCCTCTCTCTCGAGCTGTCCCCCCTCCACTGCTCTCTCTCTCTCGAGCTGTGTCCCCCCCTCCACTGCCCTCTCTCTCTCGAGCTGTGTCCCCCCCTCCACTGCCCTCTCTCTCTCGAGCTGTGTCCCCCCTCCACTGCCCTCTCTCTCTCGAGCTGTGTCCCCCCCTCCACTGCCCTCTCTCTCTCGAGCTGTGTCCCCCCCTCCACTGCCCTCTCTCGAGAGCTGTGTCCCCCCCTCCACTGCCCTCTATCGAGAGCTGTGTCCCCCCTCCACTGCCCTCTCTCTCGAGCTGTGTCCCCCCCTCCACTGCCCTCTTTCGAGCTGTGTCCCCCCCTCCACTGCCCTCTCTCGAGCTGTGTCCCCCCCTCCACTGCCCTCTCTCGAGCTGTGTCCCCCCCTCCACTGCCCTCTCTCTCTTTAGCTGTGTCCCCCCTCCACTGCCCTCTCTCTTGAGCTGTCGCCCTCTCTCTCGAGCTGTCCCCCCTCCACTGCCCTTTCTCGAGCTGTGTCCCCCTCCACTGCCCTCTCTCGAGCTGTGTCCCCCCTCCACTGCCCTCTCTCTCGAGCTGTGTCCCCCCTTCCACTGCCCTCTCGCGAGAGCTGTGTCCCCCCCTCCACTGCCCTCTCTCGAGAGCTGTGTCCCCCCCTCCACTGCCCTCTCTCGAGAGCTGTGTCCCCCCCTCCACTGCCCTCTCGAGAGAGCTGTGTCCCCCCCCTCCACTGCCCCCTCTCTCGAGAGCTGTGTCCCCCCCTCCACTGCCCTCTCTCGAGCTGTGTCCCCCCCTCCACTGCCCTCTCTCGAGCTGTGTCCCCCCCTCCACTGCCCTCTCTCTCTCTAGCTGTGTCCCCCCTCCACTGCCCTCTCTCTCTCGAGCTGTGTCCCCCCTCCACTGCCTTCTCTCTCTCGAGCTGTGTCCCCCCCTCCACTGCCCTCTCTCTCTCGAGCTGTGTCCCCCCCTCCACTGCCCTCTCTCTCTCGAGCTGTGTCCCCCCCTCTACTGCCCTCTCTCTCGAGCTGTGTCCCCCCCTCCACTGCCCTCTCTCTCGAGCTGTGTCCCCCCCTCCACTGCCCTCTCTCTCGAGCTGTGTCCCCCCTCCACTGCCCTCTCTCTTGAGCTGTGTCCCCCCTCCACTGCCCTCTCTCTTGAGCTGTCGCCCTCTCTCTCGAGCTGTGTCCCCCCCTCCACTGCCCTCTCTCTCGAGCTGTGTCCCCCCTCCACTGCTCTCTCTCTCTCGAGCTGTGTCCCCCCCTCCACTGCCCTCTCTCTCGAGCTGTGTCCCCCCCTCCACTGCCCTCTCTCTCGAGCTGTGTCCCCCCCTCCACTGCCCTCTCTCTCTCTCGAGCTGTGTCCCCCCCTCCACTGCCCTCTCTCGAGCTGTGTCCCCCCCTCCACTGCCCTCTCTCGAGCTGTGTCCCCCCCTCCACTGCCCTCTCTCGAGCTGTGTCCCCCCCTCCACTGCCCTCTCTCGAGCTGTGTCCCCCCTCCACTGCCCTCTCTCGAGCTGTGTCCCCCCTCCACTGCCCTCTCTCGAGCTGTGTCCCCCCTCCACTGCCCTCTCTCGAGCTGTGTCCCCCCTCCACTGCCCTCTCTCTCGAGCTGTGTCCCCCCCCTCCACTGCCCTCTCTCTCGAGCTGTGTCCCCCCCTCCACTGCCCTCTCTCGAGCTGTGTCCCCCCCTCCACTGCCCTCTCTCGAGCTGTGTCCCCCCCTCCACTGCCCGCCCTCGAGCTGTGTCCCCCCCTCCACTGCCCTCTCTCGAGCTGTGTCCCCCCTCCACTGCCCTCTCTCTCTCTCGAGCTGTGTCCCCCCCTCCACTGCCCTCTCTCTCTCTCGAGCTGTGTACCCCCCTCCACTGCCCTCTCTATCTCGAGCTGTGTCCCCCCCTCCACTGCCCTCTCTCTCTCGAGCTCGAGAGCTGTGTCCCCCCCTCCACTGCCCTCTCTCGAGAGCTGTGTCCCCCCCTCCACTGCCCTCTCTCGAGAGCTGTGTCCCCCCTCCACTGCCCTCTCTCGAGAGCTGTGTCCCCCCCTCCACTGCCCTCTCTCGAGAGCTGTGTCCCCCCTCCACTGCCCTCTCTCTCGAGCTGTGTCCCCCCCTCCACTGCCCTCTCTCGAGCTGTGTCCCCCCTCCACTGCCCTCTCTCGAGCTGTGTCCCCCCCTCCACTGCCCTCTCTCGAGCTGTGTCCCCCCCTCCACTGCCCTCTCTCGAGCTGTGTCCCCCCCTCCACTGCCCTCTCTCGAGCTGTGTCCCCCCCTCCACTGCCCTCTCTCGAGCTGTGTCCCCCCTCCACTGCCCTCTCTCGAGCTGTGTCCCCCCTCCACTGCCCTCTCTCGAGCTGTGTCCCCCCCTCCACTGCCCTCTCTCGAGCTGTGTCCCCCCCTCCACTGCCCTCTCTCGAGCTGTGTCCCCCCCCTCCACTGCCCTCTCTCGAGCTGTGTCCCCCCCTCCACTGCCCTCTCTCGAGCTGTGTCCCCCCCTCCACTGCCCTCTCTCGAGCTGTGTCCCCCCCTCCACTGCCCTCTCTCGAGCTGTGTCCCCCCCTCCACTGCCCTCTCTCTCGAGCTGTGTCCCCCCCTCCACTGCCCTCTCTCTCGAGCTGTGTCCCCCCCTCCACTGCCCTCTCTCTCGAGCTGTGTCCCCCCCTCCACTGCCCTCTCTCGAGCTGTGTCCCCCCCTCCACTGCCCTCTCTCTCGAGCTGTCACCCTCTCTCTCGAGCTGTCCCCCCCTCCACTGCCCTCTCTCGAGCTGTGTCCCCCCCTCCACTGCCCTCTCTCTCTCGAGCTGTGTCCCCCCTCCCACTGCACTCTCTCGAGCTGTGTACCCCCCTCCCACTGCCCTCTCTCGAGCTGTGTACCCCCCTCCCACTGCCCTCTCTCGAGCTGTGTCCCCCCCCTCCACTGCCCTCTTTGGAGCTGTGTCCCCCCCTCCACTGCCCTCTCTCGAGCTGTGTCCCCCCCTCCACTGCCCTCTCTCTCGAGCTGTGTCCCCCCCTCCACTGCCCTCTCTCTCGAGCTGTGTCCCCCCCTCCACTGCCCTCTCTCTCGAGCTGTGTCCCCCCTCTCCACTGCCCTCTCTCTCGAGCTGTGTCCCCCCTCCACTGCCCTCTCTCTCTCGAGCTGTGTCCCCCCTCCACTGCCCTCTCTCGAGCTGTGTCCCCCCCTCCACTGCCCTCTCTCGAGCTGTGTCCCCCCCTCCACTGCCCTCTCTCTCTCGAGCTGTGTCCCCCCCTCCACTGCCCCCTCTCTCTCGAGCTGTGTCCCCCCCTCCACTGCCCTCTCTCTCTCGAGCTGTGTCCCCCCCTCCACTGCCCTCTCTCTCTCGAGCTGTGTCCCCCCCTCCACTGCCCTCTCTCGAGAGCTGTGTCCCCCCTCCACTGCTCTCTCTCGAGAGCTGTGTCCCCCCCCTCCACTGCCCTCTCTCGAGAGCTGTGTCCCCCCCCTCCACTGCCCTCTCTCGAGAGCTGTGTCCCCCCCCTCCACTGCCCTCTCTCGAGAGCTGTGTCCCCCCCTCCACTGCCCTCTCTCTCGAGCTGTGTCCCCCCCCTCCACTGCCCTCTTTGGAGCTGTGTCCCCCCCTCCACTGCCCTCTCTCGAGCTGTGTCCCCCCTCCACTGCCCTCTCTCGAGCTGTGTCCCCCCCTCCACTGCCCTCTCTCGAGCTGTGTCCCCCCCCTCCACTGCCTTCTCTCTCTCTAGCTGTGTCCCCCTCCACTGCCCTCTCTCTTGAGCTGTCGCCCTCTCTCTCGAGCTGTCCCCCCTCCACTGCTCTCTCTCTCTCGAGCTGTGTCCCCCCCCTCCACTGCCCTCTCTCTCTCGAGCTGTGTCCCCCCCTCCACTGCCCTCTCTCTCTCGAGCTGTGTCCCCCCCCTCCACTGCCCTCTCTCTCTCGAGCTGTGTCCCCCCCTCCACTGCCCTCTCTCGAGAGCTGTGTCCCCCCCCTCCACTGCCCTCTCTCGAGAGCTGTGTCCCCCCCTCCACTGCCCTCTCTCGAGAGCTGTGTCCCCCCCCTCCACTTCCCTCTCTCGAGAGCTGTGTCCCCCCCTCCACTGCCCTCTCTCGAGAGCTGTGTCCCCCCCTCCACTGCCCTCTCTCGAGAGCTGTGTCCCCCCCCTCCACTGCCCTCTCTCTCGAGCTGTGTCCCCCCCCTCCACTGCCCTCTTTCGAGCTGTGTCCCGCCCTCCACTGCCCTCTCTCGAGCTGTGTCCCCCCCTCCACTGCCCTCTCTCTCGAGCTGTCGCCCTCTCTCTCGAGCTGTCCCCCCCTCCACTGCCCTCTCTCGAGCTGTGTCCCCCCCTCCACTGCCCTCTCTCTCTCGAGCTGTGTCCCCCCTCCCACTGCCCTCTCTCGAGCTGTGTACCCCCCTCCCACTGCCCTCTCTCGAGCTGTGTACCCCCTCCCACTGCCCTCTCTCTCGAGCTGTGTACCCCCTCCCACTGCCCTCTCTCGAGCTGTGTCCCCCCCCTCCACTGCCCTCTCTCGAGAGCTGTGTCCCCCCCCTCCACTTCCCTCTCTCGAGAGCTGTGTCCCCCCCTCCACTGCCCTCTCTCGAGAGCTGTGTCCCCCCCTCCACTGCCCTCTCTCTAGAGCTGTGTCCCCCCCCTCCACTGCCCTCTTTCGAGCTGTGTCCCCCCCCTCCACTGCCCTCTTTCGAGCTGTGTCCCCCCCTTTTCGAGCTGTGTCCCCCCCTCCACTGCCCTCTTTCGAGCTGTGTCCCCCCCTCCACTGCCCTCTCTCGAGCTGTGTCCCCCCCTCCACTGCCCTCTCTCTCTTTAGCTGTGTCCCCCCTCCACTGCCCTCTCTCTTGAGCTGTCGCCCTCTCTCTCGAGCTGTCCCCCCTCCACTGCCCTTTCTCGAGCTGTGTCCCCCCCTCCACTGCCCTCTCTCTCTCGAGCTGTGTCCCCCCCTCCACTGCCCTCTCTCTCTCGAGCTGTGTCCCCCCCTCCACTGCCCTCTCTCGAGAGCTGTGTCCCCCCCTCCACTGCCCTCTCTCGAGAGCTGTGTCCCCCCCTCCACTGCCCTCTCTCTCGAGCTGTGTCCCCCCTCCACTGCACTCTTTGGAGCTGTGTCCCCCCCTCCACTGCCCTCTCTCTCTCTAGCTGTGTCCCCCTCCACTGCCCTCTCTCTTAAGCTGTCGCCCTCTCTCTCGAGCTGTCCCCCCTCCACTGCTCTCTCTCTCTCGAGCTGTGTCCCCCCCTCCACTGCCCTCTCTCTCTCGAGCTGTGTCCCCCCCTCCACTGCCCTCTCTCTCTCGAGCTGTGTCCCCCCCTCCACTGCCCTCTCTCTCTCGAGCTGTGTCCCCCCCTCCACTGCCCTCTCTCGGAGCTGTGTCCCCCCCTCCACTGCCCTCTCTCGAGAGCTGTGTCCCCCCCTCCACTTCCCTCTCTCGAGAGCTGTGTCCCCCCCTCCACTGCCCTCTATCGAGAGCTGTGTCCCCCCCTCCACTGCCCTCTCTCTCTCGAGCTGTGTCCCCCCCCTCCACTGCCCTCTTTCGAGCTGTGTCCCCCCCTCCACTGCCCTCTCTCGAGCTGTGTCCCCCCCTCCACTGCCCTCTCTCTCTTTAGCTGTGTCCCCCCTCCACTGCCCTCTCTCTTGAGCTGTCGCCCTCTCTCTCGAGCTGTCCCCCCTCCACTGCCCTTTCTCGAGCTGTGTCCCCCCTCCACTGCCCTCTCTCGAGCTGTGTCCCCCCTCCACTGCCCTCTCTCTCGAGCTGTGTCCCCCCTCCACTGCCCTCTCTCTCGAGCTGTGTCCCCCCCTCCACTGCCCTCTCGCGAGAGCTGTGTCCCCCCCTCCACTGCCCTCTCTCGAGAGCTGTGTCCCCCCCTCCACTGCCCTCTCGAGAGAGCTGTGTCCCCCCCTCCACTGCCCTCTCTCGAGAGCTGTGTCCCCCCCTCCACTGCCCTCTCTCTCGAGAGCTGTGTCCCCCCCTCCACTGCCCTCTCTCTCGAGAGCTGTGTCCCCCCCCTCCACTGCCCTCTCTCGAGAGCTGTGTCCCCCCCTCCACTGCCCTCTCTCGAGCTGTGTCCCCCCCTCCACTGCCCTCTCTCGAGCTGTGTCCCCCCCTCCACTGCCCTCTCTCTCTCTAGCTGTGTCCCCCCTCCACTGCCCTCTCTCTCTCGAGCTGTGTCCCCCCCTCCACTGCCCTCTCTCTCTCGAGCTGTGTCCCCCCCTCCACTGCCCTCTCTCTCTCGAGCTGTGTCCCCCCCTCCACTGCCCTCTCTCTCTCGAGCTGTGTCCCCCCCTCCACTGCCCTCTCTCTCTCGAGCTGTGTCCCCCCCTCCACTGCCCTCTCTCTCTCGAGCTGTGTCCCCCCCTCCACTGCCCTCTCTCTCTCGAGCTGTGTCCCCCCTCCACTGCCCTCTCTCGAGAGCTGTGTCCCCCCCTCCACTGCCCTCTCTCGAGAGCTGTGTCCCCCCCTCCACTGCCCTCTATCGAGAGCTGTGTCCCCCCTCCACTGCCCTCTCTCTCGAGCTGTGTCCCCCCCTCCACTGCCCTCTTTCGAGCTGTGTCCCCCCCTCCACTGCCCTCTCTCGAGCTGTGTCCCCCCCTCCACTGCCCTCTCTCTCTCTAGCTGTGTCCCCCTCCACTGCCCTCTCTCTTGAGCTGTCGCCCTCTCTCTCGAGCTGTCCCCCCTCCACTGCTCTCTCTCGAGCTGTGTCCCCCCCTCCACTGCCCTCTCTCTCTCGAGCTGTGTCCCCCCCTCCACTGCCCTCTCTCTCTCGAGCTGTGTCCCCCCCTCCACTGCCCTCTCTCTCGAGCTGTGTCCCCCCCTCCACTGCCCTCTCTCTCGAGCTGTGTCCCCCCCCTCCACTGCCCTCTCTCGAGAGCTGTGTCCCCCCCTCCACTTCCCTCTCTCGAGAGCTGTGTCCCCCCTCCACTGCCCTCTCTCGAGAGCTGTGTCCCCCCCTCCACTGCCCTCTCTCTCGAGCTGTGTCCCCCCCTCCACTGCCCTCTTTCGAGCTGTGTCCCCCCCTCCACTGCCCTCTCTCGAGCTGTGTCCCCCCCCTCCACTGCCCTCTCTCTCTTTAGCTGTGTCCCCCCTCCACTGCCCTCTCTCTTGAGCTGTCGCCCTCTCTCTCGAGCTGTCCCCCCTCCACTGCCCTTTCTCGAGCTGTGTCCCCCCCTCCACTGCCCTCTCTCTCTCGAGCTGTGTCCCCCCCCTCCACTGCCCTCTCTCTCTCTCGAGCTGTGTCCCCCCCTCCACTGCCCTCTCTCGAGAGCTGTGTCCCCCCCTCCACTGCCCTCTCTCTCGAGAGCTGTGTCCCCCCCTCCACTGCCCTCTCTCTCGAGCTGTGTCCCCCCTCCACTGCCCTCTTTGGAGCTGTGTCCCCCCCTCCACTGCCCTCTCTCTCTCTAGCTGTGTCCCCCTCCACTGCCCTCTCTCTTGAGCTGTTGCCCTCTCTCTCGAGCTGTCCCCCCTCCACTGCTCTCTCTCTCTCGAGCTGTGTCCCCCCCTCCACTGCCCTCTCTCTCTCGAGCTGTGTCCCCCCCTCCACTGCCCTCTCTCTCTCGAGCTGTGTCCCCCCCTCCACTGCCCTCTCTCTCTCGAGCTGTGTCCCCCCCTCCACTGCCCTCTCTCTCTCGAGCTGTGTCCCCCCCTCCACTGCCCTCTCTCGAGAGCTGTGTCCCCCCCTCCACTGCCCTCTCTCGAGAGCTGTGTCCCCCCCTCCACTGCCCTCTCTCGAGAGCTGTGTCCCCCCCTCCACTGCCCTCTATCGAGAGCTGTGTCCCCCCTCCACTGCCCTCTCTCTCGAGCTGTGTCCCCCCCCTCCACTGCCCTCTTTCGAGCTGTGTCCCCCCCTCCACTGCCCTCTCTCGGGCTGTGTCCCCCCCTCCACTGCCCTCTCTCGAGCTGTGTCCCCCCCTCCACTGCCCTCTCTCGAGCTGTGTCCCCCCTCCACTGCCCTCTCTCGAGCTGTGTCCCCCCCTCCACTGCCCTCTCTCGAGCTGTGTCCCCCCCTCCACTGCCCTCTCTCGAGCTGTGTCCCCCCTCCACTGCCCTCTCTCGAGCTGTGTCCCCCCCCTCCACTGCCCTCTCTCGAGCTGTGTCCCCCCCTCCACTGCCCTCTCTCGAGCTGTGTCCCCCCCTCCACTGCCCTCTCTCGAGCTGTGTCCACCCTCCACTGCCCTCTCTCTCGAGCTGTGTCCCCCCCTCCACTGCCCTCTCTCGAGCTGTGTCCCCCCCTCCACTGCCCTCTCTCGAGCTGTGTCCCCCCCTCCACTGCCCTCTCTCGAGCTGTGTCCCCCCCTCCACTGCCCTCTCTCTCGAGCTGTGTCCCCCCCTCCACTGCCCTCTCTCGAGCTGTGTCCCCCCCTCCACTGCCCTCTCTCGAGCTGTGTCCCCCCCTCCACTGCCCTCTCTCGAGCTGTGTCCCCCTCCACTGCCCTCTCTCTTGAGCTGTCGCCCTCTCTCTCGAGCTGTCCCCCCTCCACTGCTCTCTCTCGAGCTGTGTCCCCCCCTCCACTGCCCTCTCTCTCTCGAGCTGTGTCCCCCCCTCCACTGCCCTCTCTCGAGAGCTGTGTCCCCCCCTCCACTGCCCTCTCTCGAGAGCTGTGTCCCCCCCTCCACTTCCCTCTCTCGAGAGCTGTGTCCCCCCTCCACTGCCCTCTCTCGAGAGCTGTGTCCCCCCCTCCACTGCCCTCTCTCTCGAGCTGTGTCCCCCCCTCCACTGCCCTCTTTCGAGCTGTGTCCCCCCCTCCACTGCCCTCTCTCGAGCTGTGTCCCCCCCTCCACTGCCCTCTCTCTCTTTAGCTGTGTCCCCCCTCCACTGCCCTCTCTCTTGAGCTGTCGCCCTCTCTCTCGAGCTGTCCCCCCTCCACTGCCCTTTCTCGAGCTGTGTCCCCCCCTCCACTGCCCTCTCTCTCTCGAGCTGTGTCCCCCCCCTCCACTGCCCTCTCTCTCTCGAGCTGTGTCCCCCCCTCCACTGCCCTCTCTCGAGAGCTGTGTCCCCCCCTCCACTGCCCTCTCTCTCGAGAGCTGTGTCCCCCCCTCCACTGCCCTCTCTCTCGAGCTGTGTCCCCCCTCCACTGCCCTCTTTGGAGCTGTGTCCCCCCCTCCACTGCCCTCTCTCTCTCTAGCTGTGTCCCCCTCCACTGCCCTCTCTCTTGAGCTGTTGCCCTCTCTCTCGAGCTGTCCCCCCTCCACTGCTCTCTCTCTCTCGAGCTGTGTCCCCCCCCCTCCACTGCCCTCTCTCTCTCGAGCTGTGTCCCCCCCTCCACTGCCCCCTCTCTCTCGAGCTGTGTCCCCCCCTCCACTGCCCTCTCTCTCTCGAGCTGTGTCCCCCCCTCCACTGCCCTCTCTCTCTCGAGCTGTGTCCCCCCCTCCACTGCCCTCTCTCGAGAGCTGTGTCCCCCCCTCCACTGCCCTCTCTCGAGAGCTGTGGTCCCCCCCTCCACTGCCCTCTCTCGAGAGCTGTGTCCCCCCCTCCACTGCCCTCTATCGAGAGCTGTGTCCCCCCTCCACTGCCCTCTCTCTCGAGCTGTGTCCCCCCCTCCACTGCCCTCTTTCGAGCTGTGTCCCCCCCTCCACTGCCCTCTCTCGGCTGTGTCCCCCCCCTCCACTGCCCTCTCTCGAGCTGTGTCCCCCCCTCCACTGCCCTCTCTCGAGCTGTGTCCCCCCCTCCACTGCCCTCTCTCGAGCTGTGTCCCCCCCTCCACTGCCCTCTCTCGAGCTGTGTCCCCCCCTCCACTGCCCTCTCTCGAGCTGTGTCCCCCCTCCACTGCCCTCTCTCGAGCTGTGTCCCCCCCTCCACTGCCCTCTCTCGAGCTGTGTCCCCCCCCTCCACTGCCCTCTCTCTCGAGCTGTGTCCCCCCCTCCACTGCCCTCTCTCGAGCTGTGTCCACCCTCCACTGCCCTCTCTCTCGAGCTGTGTCCCCCCCCTCCACTGCCCTCTCTCGAGCTGTGTCCCCCCCTCCACTGCCCTCTCTCGAGCTGTGTCCCCCCCTCCACTGCCCTCTCTCGAGCTGTGTCCCCCCCTCCACTGCCCTCTCTCTCGAGCTGTGTCCCCCCCTCCACTGCCCTCTCTCGAGCTGTGTCCCCCCCTCCACTGCCCTCTCTCGAGCTGTGTCCCCCCCTCCACTGCCCTCTCTCGAGCTGTGTCCCCCCCTCCACTGCCCTCTTTCGAGCTGTGTCCCCCCCTCCACTGCCCTCTCTCGAGCTGTGTCCCCCCCTCCACTGCCCTCTCTCGAGCTGTGTCCCCCCCTCCACTGCCCTCTCTCGAGCTGTGTCCCCCCCTCCACGCCCTCTCTCGAGCTGTGTCCCCCCCCTCCACTGCCCTCTCTCTCTCGAGCTGTGTCCCCCCCCTCCACTGCCCTCTCTCTCTCGAGAGCTGTGTCCCCCCCTCCACTGCCCTCTCTCGAGAGCTGTGTCTCCCCTCCACTACCCTCTCTCTCGAGCTGTGTCCCCCCCTCCACTGCCCTCTCTCTCGAGCTGTGTCCCCCCCTCCACTGCCCTCTCTCTCGAGCTGTGTCCCCCCCTCCACTGCCCTCTCTCTCGAGCTGTGTCCCCCCCTCCACTGCCCTCTCTCTCGAGCTGTGTCCCCCCCTCCACTGCCCTCTCTCTCGAGCTGTGTCCCCCCCTCCACTGCCCTCTCTCGAGCTGTGTCCCCCCTCCACTGCCCTCTCTCGAGCTGTGCCCCCCCCTCCACTGCCCTCTCTCTCTCGAGCTGTGTCCCCCCCTCCACTGCCCTCTCTCTCTCGAGCTATGTCCCCCCTCCACTGCCCTCTCTCTCTCGAGCTATGTCCCCCCTCCACTGCCCTCTCTCTCTCTCGAGCTGTGTCCCCCCTCCACTGCCCTCTCTCGAGCTGTGTTCCCCTCCACTGCCCTCTCTCTCTCTCGAGCTGTGTCCCCCCCTCCACTGCCCTCTCTCTCTCTCGAGCTGTGTCCCCCCCTCCACTGCCCTCTCTCTCTCGAGCTGTGTCCCCCCCTCCACTGCCCTCTCTCTCTCGAGCTGTGTCCCCCCCTCCACTGCCCTCTCTCTCTCGAGCTGTGTCCCCCCCCTCCACTGCCCTCTCTCTCTCGAGCTGTGTCCCCCCCTCCACTGCCCTCTCTCGAGAGCTGTGTCCCCCCCTCCACTGCCCTCTCTCGAGCTGTGTCCCCCCCTCCACTGCCCTCTCTCGAGCTGTGTCCCCCCCCCTCCACTGCCCTCTCTCTCTCTAGCTGTGTCCCCCTCCACTGCCCTCTCTCTTAAGCTGTCGCCCTCTCTCTCGAGCTGTCCCCCCTCCACTGCCCTCTCTCTCGAGCTGTGTCCCCCCCCTCCATTGCCCTCTCTCTCTCGAGCTGTGTCCCCCCCTCCACTGCCCTCTCTCTCTCGAGCTGTGTCCCCCCCTCCACTGCCCTCTCTCTCTCGAGCTGTGTCCCCCCTCCACTGCCCTCTGTCGAGAGCTGTGTCCCCCCTCCACTGCCCTCTGTCGAGAGCTGTGTCCCCCCCTCCACTGCCCTCTCTCGAGAGCTGTGTCCCCCCCCTCCACTGCCCTCTCTCGAGAGCTGTGTCCCCCCTCCACTGCCCTCTCTCGAGAGCTGTGTCCCCCCCTCCACTGCCCTCTCTCTCGAGCTGTGTCCCCCCCTCCACTGCCCTCTTTCGAGCTGTGTCCCCCCCTCCACTGCCCTCTCTCGAACTTTGTCCCCCCCTCCACTGCCCTCTCTCTCTCTAGCTGTGTCCCCCCTCCACTGCCCTCTCTCTTGAGCTGTCGCCCTCTCTCTCGAGCTGTCCCCCCTCCACTGCCCTTTCTCGAGCTGTGTCCCCCCTCCACTGCCCTTTCTCGAGCTGTGTCCCCCCCTCCACTGCCCTTTCTCGGGCTGTGTCCCCCCCTCCACTGCCCTCTCTCGGGCTGTGTCCCCCCCTCCACTGCCCTCTCTCGAGCTGTGTCCCCCCCTCCACTGCCCTCTCTCGAGCTGTGTCCCCCCCTCCACTGCCCTCTCTCGAGCTGTGTCCCCCCTCCACTGCCCTCTCTCGAGCTGTGTCCCCCCCTCCACTGCCCTCTCTCGAGCTGTGTCCCCCCCTCCACTGCCCTCTCTCGAGCTGTGTCCCCCCCTCCACTGCCCTCTCTCGAGCTGTGTCCCCCCCTCCACTGCCCTCTCTCGAGCTGTGTCCCCCCCTCCACTGCCCTCTCTCGAGCTGTGTCCCCCCCTCCACTGCCCTCTCTCGAGCTGTGTCCCCCCCTCCACTGCCCTCTCTCGAGCTGTGTCCACCCTCCACTGCCCTCTCTCTCGAGCTGTGTCCACCCTCCACTGCCCTCTCTAGAGCTGTGTCCCCCCCTCCACTGCCCTCTCTCGAGCTGTGTCCACCCTCCACTGCCCTCTCTCTCGAGCTGTGTCCACCCTCCACTGCCCTCTCTCGAGCTGTGTCCCCCCCTCCACTGCCCTCTCTCGAGCTGTGTCCCCCCCTCCACTGCCCTCTCTCTCGAGCTGTGTCCCCCCCTCCACTGCCCTCTCTCGAGCTGTGTCCCCCCCTCCACTGCCCTCTCTCGAGCTGTGTCCCCCCCTCCACTGCCCTCTCTCGAGCTGTGTCCCCCCCTCCACTGCCCTCTCTCGAGCTGTGTCCCCCCCTCCACTGCCCTCTCTCGAGCTGTGTCCCCCCCTCCACTGCCCTCTCTCGAGCTGTGTCCCCCCCTCCACTGCCCTCTCTCGAGCTGTGTCCCCCCCTCCACTGCCCTCTCTCTCTCGAGCTGTGTCCCCCCCTCCACTGCCCTCTCTCTCTCGAGCTGTGTCCCCCCCTCCACTGCCCTCTCTCTCTCGAGCTGTGTCCCCCCCTCCACTGCCCTCTCTCGAGAGCTGTGTCTCCCCTCCACTGCCCTCTCTCTCTCGAGCTGTGTCCCCCCCTCCACTGCCCTCTCTCGAGAGCTGTGTCTCCCCTCCACTGCCCTCTCTCTCGAGCTGTGTCCCCCCCTCCACTACCCTCTCTCTCGAGCTGTGTCCCCCCCTCCACTGCCCTCTCTCGAGAGCTGTGTCCCCCCCTCCACTGCCCTCTCTCTCGAGCTGTGTCCCCCCCTCCACTGCCCTCTCTCTCGAGCTGTGTCCCCCCCCTCCACTGCCCTCTCTCTCGAGCTGTGTCCCCCCCTCCACTGCCCTCTCTCTCGAGCTGTGTCCCCCCCTCCACTGCCCTCTCTCGAGCTGTGTCCCCCCTCCACTGCCCTCTCTCGAGCTGTGCCCCCCCCCTCCACTGCCCTCTCTCTCTCGAGCTATGTCCCCCCTCCACTGCCCTCTCTCGAGCTGTGTTCCCCCTCCACTGCCCTCTCTCTCTCGAGCTGTGTCCCCCCCTCCACTGCCCTCTCTCTCTCTCGAGCTGTGTCCCCCCCTCCACTGCCCTCTCTCTCGAGCTGTGTCCCCCCCCTCCACTGCCCTCTCTCGAGCTGTGTCCCCCCTCCACTGCCCTCTCTCGAGCTGTGCCCCCCCCCTCCACTGCCCTCTCTCTCTCGAGCTGTGTCCCCCCCTCCACTGCCCTCTCTCTCTCGAGCTATGTCCCCCCCTCCACTGCCCTCTCTCGAGCTGTGTTCCCCCTCCACTGCCCTCTCTCTCTCGAGCTGTGTCCCCCCCTCCACTGCCCTCTCTCTCTCTCGAGCTGTGTCCCCCCCTCCACTGCCCTCTCTCTCTCTCGAGCTGTGTCCCCCCTCCACTGCCCTCTCTCTCTCGAGCTGTGTCCCCCCCTCCACTGCCCTCTCTCTCTCGAGCTGTGTCCCCCCCCTCCACTGCCCTCTCTCGAGAGCTGTGTCCCCCCCTCCACTGCCCTCTCTCGAGCTGTGTCCCCCCCTCCACTGCCCTCTCTCGAGCTGTGTCCCCCCCCTCCACTGCCCTCTCTCTCTCTAGCTGTGTCCCCCTCCACTGCCCTCTCTCTTAAGCTGTCGCCCTCTCTCTCGAGCTGTCCCCCCCTCCACTGCCCTCTCTCTCGAGCTGTGTCCCCCCCTCCATTCCCCTCTCTCTCTCGAGCTGTGTCCCCCCCCTCCACTGCCCTCTCTCTCTCGAGCTGTGTCCCCCCCTCCACTGCCCTCTCTCTCTCGAGCTGTGTCCCCCCCTCCACTGCCCTCTCTCTCTCGAGCTGTGTCCCCCCTCCACTGCCCTCTGTCGAGAGCTGTGTCCCCCCTCCACTGCCCTCTGTCGAGAGCTGTGTCCCCCCCTCCACTGCCCTCTCTCGAGAGCTGTGTCCCCCCCCTCCACTGCCCTCTCTCGAGAGCTGTGTCCCCCCTCCACTGCCCTCTCTCGAGAGCTGTGTCCCCCCCTCCACTGCCCTCTCTCTCGAGCTGTGTCCCCCCCTCCACTGCCCTCTTTCGAGCTGTGTCCCCCCCTCCACTGCCCTCTCTCGAGCTGTGTCCCCCCCTCCACTGCCCTCTCTCTCTTTAGCTGTGTCCCCCCCTCCACTGCCCTCTCTCGAGCTGTGTCCCCCCCTCCACTGCCCTCTCTCTCTTTAGCTGTGTCCCCCCTCCACTGCCCTCTCTCTCGAGCTGTGTCCCCCCC
Source organism: Mixophyes australis (assembly GCA_036250195.1). Lineage (NCBI taxonomy): Eukaryota > Metazoa > Chordata > Amphibia > Anura > Limnodynastidae > Mixophyes > Mixophyes australis. The sequence goes on along the minus strand of JAVHZZ010000391.1, from coordinate 30,804 downwards.
TCCACTGCCCTCTCTTGAGAGCTGTGTCCCCCCCTCCACTGCCCTCTCTCGAGAGCTGTGTCCCCCCCTCCACTGCCCTCTCTCGAGAGCTGTGTCCCCCCCCTCCACTTCCCTTCTCGAGAGCTGTGTCCCCCCCTCCACTGCCCTCTATCGAGAGCTGTGTCCCCCCCTCCACTGCCCTCTCTCTCGAGCTGTGTCCCCCCCTCCACTGCCCTCTTTCGAGCTGTGTCCCCCCCTCCACTGCCCTCTCTCTCTTTAGCTGTGTCCCCCCTCCACTGCCCTCTCTCTTGAGCTGTCGCCCTCTCTCTCGAGCTGTCCCCCCTCCACTGCCCTTTCTCGAGCTGTGTCCCCCCTCCACTGCCCTCTCTCGAGCTGTGTCCCCCCTCCACTGCCCTCTCTCTCGAGCTGTGTCCCCCCCTCCACTGCCCTCTCGCGAGAGCTGTGTCCCCCTCTCCACTGCCCTCTCTCGAGAGCTGTGTCCCCCCCTCCACTGCCCTCTCGAGAGAGCTGTGTCCCCCCCTCCACTGCCCTCTCTCGAGAGCTGTGTCCCCCTTCCACTGCCCTCTCTCTCGAGAGCTGTGTCCCCCCCTCCACTGCCCTCTCTCGAGAGCTGTGTCCCCCCCCTCCACTGCCCTCTCTCGAGCTGTGTCCCCCCCTCCACTGCCCTCTCTCGAGCTGTGTCCCCCCCTCCACTGCCCTCTCTCTCTCTAGCTGTGTCCCCCCTCCACTGCCCTCTCTCTCTCGAGCTGTGTCCCCCCTCCACTGCCTTCTCTCTCTCGAGCTGTGTCCCCCCCCTCCACTGCCCTCTCTCTCTCGAGCTGTGTCCCCCCCTCCACTGCCCTCTCTCTCTCGAGCTGTGTCCCCCCCTCTACTGCCCTCTCTCTCGAGCTGTGTCCCCCCCTCCACTGCCCTCTCTCTCGAGCTGTGTCCCCCCCTCCACTGCCCTCTCTCTCGAGCTGTGTCCCCCCTCCACTGCCCTCTCTCTCGAGCTGTGTCCCCCCTCCACTGCCCTCTCTCTTGAGCTGTCGCCCTCTCTCTCGAGCTGTGTCCCCCCCTCCACTGCCCTCTCTCGAGAGCTGTGTCCCCCCTCCACTGCCCTCTCTCGAGAGCTGTGTCCCCCCCCTCCACTGCCCTCTCTCGAGAGCTGTGTCCCCCCTCCACTGCCCTCTCTCGAGAGCTGTGTCCCCCCCCTCCACTGCCCTCTCTCGAGAGCTGTGTCCCCCCCCTCCACTGCCCTCTCTCGAGAGCTGTGTCCCCCCTCCACTGCCCTCTCTCTCGAGCTGTGTCCCCCCCTCCACTGCCCTCTCTCTCTCGAGCTGTGTCCCCCCCTCCACTGCCCTCTCTCGAGCTGTGTCCCCCCTCCACTGCCCTCTCTCGAGCTGTGTCCCCCCCCTCCACTGCCCTCTCTCGAGCTGTGTCCCCCCCTCCACTGCCCTCTCTCGAGCTGTGTCCCCCCCTCCACTGCCCTCTCTCGAGCTGTGTCCCCCCCTCCACTGCCCTCTCTCGAGCTGTGTCCCCCCTCCACTGCCCTCTCTCTCTCGAGCTGTGTCCCCCCCTCCACTGCCCTCTCTCGAGAGCTGTGTCCCCCCCTCCACTGCCCTCTCTCGAGCTGTGTCCCCCCCTCCACTGCCCTCTCTCGAGCTGTGTCCCCCCCTCCACTGCCCTCTCTCTCTCTAGCTGTGTCCCCCTCCACTGCCCTCTCTCTTAAGCTGTCGCCCTCTCTCTCGAGCTGTCCCCCCTCCACTGCCCTCTCTCTCGAGCTGTGTCCCCCCCTCCATTCCCCTCTCTCTCTCGAGCTGTGTCCCCCCCCTCCACTGCCCTCTCTCTCTCGAGCTGTGTCCCCCCCCTCCACTGCCCTCTCTCTCTCGAGCTGTGTCCCCCCCTCCACTGCCCTCTCTCTCTCGAGCTGTGTCCCCCCCTCCACTGCCCTCTGTCGAGAGCTGTGTCCCCCCTCCACTGCCCTCTGTCGAGAGCTGTGTCCCCCCCTCCACTGCCCTCTCTCGAGAGCTGTGTCCCCCCCCCTCCACTGCCCTCTCTCGAGAGCTGTGTCCCCCCTCCACTGCCCTCTCTCGAGAGCTGTGTCCCCCCCTCCACTGCCCTCTCTCTCGAGCTGTGTCCCCCCCCTCCACTGCCCTCTTTCGAGCTGTGTCCCCCCCTCCACTGCCCTCTCTCGAGCTGTGTCCCCCCCTCCACTGCCCTCTCTCTCTTTAGCTGTGTCCCCCCTCCACTGCCCTCTCTCTTGAGCTGTCGCCCTCTCTCTCGAGCTGTCCCCCCTCCACTGCCCTTTCTCGAGCTGTGTCCCCCCTCCACTGCCCTCTCTCTCTCGAGCTGTGTCCCCCCCTCCACTGCCCTCTCTCTCTCGAGCTGTGTCCCCCCCTCCACTGCCCTCTCTCTCTCGAGCTGTGTCCCCCCCTCCACTGCCCTCTCTTGAGAGCTGTGTCCCCCCCTCCACTGCCCTCTCTCGAGAGCTGTGTCCCCCCCTCCACTGCCCTCTCTCGAGAGCTGTGTCCCCCCCTCCACTTCCCTTCTCGAGAGCTGTGTCCCCCCCTCCACTGCCCTCTATCGAGAGCTGTGTCCCCCCCTCCACTGCCCTCTCTCTCGAGCTGTGTCCCCCCCTCCACTGCCCTCTTTCGAGCTGTGTCCCCCCCTCCACTGCCCTCTCTCTCTTTAGCTGTGTCCCCCCTCCACTGCCCTCTCTCTTGAGCTGTCGCCCTCTCTCTCGAGCTGTCCCCCCTCCACTGCCCTTTCTCGAGCTGTGTCCCCCCTCCACTGCCCTCTCTCGAGCTGTGTCCCCCCTCCACTGCCCTCTCTCTCGAGCTGTGTCCCCCCCCTCCACTGCCCTCTCGCGAGAGCTGTGTCCCCCTCTCCACTGCCCTCTCTCGAGAGCTGTGTCCCCCCCCTCCACTGCCCTCTCGAGAGAGCTGTGTCCCCCCCTCCACTGCCCTCTCTCGAGAGCTGTGTCCCCCTTCCACTGCCCTCTCTCTCGAGAGCTGTGTCCCCCCCTCCACTGCCCTCTCTCGAGAGCTGTGTCCCCCCCTCCACTGCCCTCTCTCGAGCTGTGTCCCCCCCCTCCACTGCCCTCTCTCGAGCTGTGTCCCCCCCTCCACTGCCCTCTCTCTCTCTAGCTGTGTCCCCCCCTCCACTGCCCTCTCTCTCTCGAGCTGTGTCCCCCCTCCACTGCCTTCTCTCTCTCGAGCTGTGTCCCCCCCCTCCACTGCCCTCTCTCTCTCGAGCTGTGTCCCCCCCTCCACTGCCCTCTCTCTCTCGAGCTGTGTCCCCCCCCTCTACTGCCCTCTCTCTCGAGCTGTGTCCCCCCCTCCACTGCCCTCTCTCTCGAGCTGTGTCCCCCCCTCCACTGCCCTCTCTCTCGAGCTGTGTCCCCCCTCCACTGCCCTCTCTCTCGAGCTGTGTCCCCCCTCCACTGCCCTCTCTCTTGAGCTGTCGCCCTCTCTCTCGAGCTGTGTCCCCCCCTCCACTGCCCTCTCTCTCGAGCTGTGTCCCCCCCTCCACTGCCCTCTCTCTCTCGAGCTATGTCCCCCCTCCACTGCCCTCTCTCGAGCTGTGTTCCCCCTCCACTGCCCTCTCTCTCTCGAGCTGTGTCCCCCCCTCCACTGCCCTCTCTCTCTCTCGAGCTGTGTCCCCCCCTCCACTGCCCTCTCTCTCTCTCGAGCTGTGTCCCCCCTCCACTGCCCTCTCTCTCTCGAGCTGTGTCCCCCCCTCCACTGCCCTCTCTCTCTCGAGCTGTGTCCCCCCCTCCACTGCCCTCTCTCGAGAGCTGTGTCCCCCCCTCCACTGCCCTCTCTCGAGCTGTGTCCCCCCCCTCCACTGCCCTCTCTCGAGCTGTGTCCCCCCCTCCACTGCCCTCTCTCTCTCTAGCTGTGTCCCCCTCCACTGCCCTCTCTCTTAAGCTGTCGCCCTCTCTCTCGAGCTGTCCCCCCTCCACTGCCCTCTCTCTCGAGCTGTGTCCCCCCCTCCATTCCCCTCTCTCTCTCGAGCTGTGTCCCCCCCTCCACTGCCCTCTCTCTCTCGAGCTGTGTCCCCCCCTCCACTGCCCTCTCTCTCTCGAGCTGTGTCCCCCCCTCCACTGCCCTCTCTCTCTCGAGCTGTGTCCCCCCTCCACTGCCCTCTGTCGAGAGCTGTGTCCCCCCTCCACTGCCCTCTGTCGAGAGCTGTGTCCCCCCCTCCACTGCCCTCTCTCGAGAGCTGTGTCCCCCCCCTCCACTGCCCTCTCTCGAGAGCTGTGTCCCCCCTCCACTGCCCTCTCTCGAGAGCTGTGTCCCCCCCTCCACTGCCCTCTCTCTCGAGCTGTGTCCCCCCCTCCACTGCCCTCTTTCGAGCTGTGTCCCCCCCTCCACTGCCCTCTCTCGAGCTGTGTCCCCCCCTCCACTGCCCTCTCTCTCTTTAGCTGTGTCCCCCCTCCACTGCCCTCTCTCTTGAGCTGTCGCCCTCTCTCTCGAGCTGTCCCCCCTCCACTGCCCTTTCTCGAGCTGTGTCCCCCCTCCACTGCCCTCTCTCTCTCGAGCTGTGTCCCCCCCTCCACTGCCCTCTCTCTCTCTCGAGCTGTGTCCCCCCCTCCACTGCCCTCTCTCTCTCGAGCTGTGTCCCCCCCCTCCACTGCCCTCTCTTGAGAGCTGTGTCCCCCCCTCCACTGCCCTCTCTCGAGAGCTGTGTCCCCCCCTCCACTGCCCTCTCTCGAGAGCTGTGTCCCCCCCCTCCACTTCCCTTCTCGAGAGCTGTGTCCCCCCCTCCACTGCCCTCTATCGAGAGCTGTGTCCCCCCCTCCACTGCCCTCTCTCTCGAGCTGTGTCCCCCCCTCCACTGCCCTCTTTCGAGCTGTGTCCCCCCCCTCCACTGCCCTCTCTCTCTTTAGCTGTGTCCCCCCTCCACTGCCCTCTCTCTTGAGCTGTCGCCCTCTCTCTCGAGCTGTCCCCCCTCCACTGCCCTTTCTCGAGCTGCTGTCCCCCCTCCACTGCCCTTTCTCGAGCTGTGTCCCCCCTCCACTGCCCTCTCTCGAGCTGTGTCCCCCCTCCACTGCCCTCTCTCTCGAGCTGTGTCCCCCCCCTCCACTGCCCTCTCGCGAGAGCTGTGTCCCCCTCTCCACTGCCCTCTCTCGAGAGCTGTGTCCCCCCCCTCCACTGCCCTCTCGAGAGAGCTGTGTCCCCCCCTCCACTGCCCTCTCTCGAGAGCTGTGTCCCCCTTCCACTGCCCTCTCTCTCGAGAGCTGTGTCCCCCCCTCCACTGCCCTCTCTCGAGAGCTGTGTCCCCCCCTCCACTGCCCTCTCTCGAGCTGTGTCCCCCCCCTCCACTGCCCTCTCTCGAGCTGTGTCCCCCCCTCCACTGCCCTCTCTCTCTCTAGCTGTGTCCCCCCTCCACTGCCCTCTCTCTCTCGAGCTGTGTCCCCCCTCCACTGCCTTCTCTCTCTCGAGCTGTGTCCCCCCCTCCACTGCCCTCTCTCTCTCGAGCTGTGTCCCCCCCTCCACTGCCCTCTCTCTCTCGAGCTGTGTCCCCCCCTCTACTGCCCTCTCTCTCGAGCTGTGTCCCCCCCTCCACTGCCCTCTCTCTCGAGCTGTGTCCCCCCCTCCACTGCCCTCTCTCTCGAGCTGTGTCCCCCCTCCACTGCCCTCTCTCTCGAGCTGTGTCCCCCCCTCCACTGCCCTCTCTCTTGAGCTGTCGCCCTCTCTCTCGAGCTGTGTCCCCCCCTCCACTGCCCTCTCTCGAGAGCTGTGTCCCCCCTCCACTGCCCTCTCTCGAGAGCTGTGTCCCCCCCTCCACTGCCCTCTCTCGAGAGCTGTGTCCCCCCTCCACTGCCCTCTCTCGAGAGCTGTGTCCCCCCCTCCACTGCCCTCTCTCGAGAGCTGTGTCCCCCCCTCCACTGCCCTCTCTCGAGAGCTGTGTCCCCCCCTCCACTGCCCTCTCTCTCGAGCTGTGTCCCCCCCTCCACTGCCCTCTCTCTCTCGAGCTGTGTCCCCCCCTCCACTGCCCTCTCTCGAGCTGTGTCCCCCCTCCACTGCCCTCTCTCGAGCTGTGTCCCCCCTCCACTGCCCTCTCTCGAGCTGTGTCCCCCCCTCCACTGCCCTCTCTCGAGCTGTGTCCCCCCCTCCACTGCCCTCTCTCGAGCTGTGTCCCCCCCTCCACTGCCCTCTCTCGAGCTGTGTCCCCCCCTCCACTGCCCTCTCTCGAGCTGTGTCCCCCCTCCACTGCCCTCTCTCGAGCTGTGTCCCCCCCTCCACTGCCCTCTCGAGAGAGCTGTGTCCCCCCCTCCACTGCCCTCTCGAGAGAGCTGTCCCCCCCTCCACTGCCCTCTCGAGAGAGCTGTCCCCCCCTCCACTGCCCTCTCGAGAGAGCTGTCCCCCCCTCCACTGCCCTCTCGAGAGAGCTGTGTCCCCCCCTCCACTGCCCTCTCTCGAGAGCTGTGTCCCCCCCCTCCACTGCCCTCTCTCGAGAGCTGTGTCCCCCCCTCCACTGCCCTCTCTCTCGAGCTGTGTCCCCCCCTCTACTGCCCTCTCTCGAGCTGTGTCCCCCCTCCACTGCCCTCTCTCGAGCTGTGTCCCCCCCTCCACTGCCCTCTCTCGAGCTGTGTCCCCCCCTCCACTGCCCTCTCTCGAGCTGTGTCCCCCCCTCCACTGCCCTCTCTCGAGCTGTGTCCCCCCTCCACTGCCCTCTCTCGAGCTGTGTCCCCCCTCCACTGCCCTCTCTCGAGCTGTGTCCCCCCTCCACTGCCCTCTCTCGAGCTGTGTCCCCCCTCCACTGCCCTCTCTCTTGAGCTGTGTCCCCCCTCCACTGCCCTCTCTCGAGCTGTGTCCCCCCTCCACTGCCCTCTCTCGAGCTGTGTCCCCCCTCCACTGCCCTCTCTCGAGCTGTGTCCCCCCCCTCCACTGCCCGCCCTCGAGCTGTGTCCCCCCTCCACTGCTGTGTCCCCCCCTCCACTGCCCGCCCTCGAGCTGTGTCCCCCCCTCCACTGCCCGCCCTCGAGCTGTGTCCCCCCCTCCACTGCCCTCTCTCGAGCTGTGTCCCCCCCTCCACTGCCCTCTCTCGAGCTGTGTCCCCCCCTCCACTGCCCTCTCTCTCTCGAGCTGTGTCCCCCCCTCCACTGCCCCCTCTCTCTCGAGCTGTGTCCCCCCCTCCACTGCCCCCTCTCTCTCGAGCTGTGTCCCCCCCTCCACTGCCCTCTCTCTCTCGAGCTGTGTCCCCCCCCTCCACTGCCCTCTCTCTCTCGAGCTGTGTCCCCCCCTCCACTGCCCCTCTCTCGAGAGCTGTGTCCCCCCCTCCACTGCCCTCTCTCGAGAGCTGTGTCCCCCCCTCCACTGCCCTCTCTCGAGAGCTGTGTCCCCCCCTCCACTGCCCTCTCTCTCGAGAGCTGTGTCCCCCCCCTCCACTGCCCTCTCTCGAGAGCTGTGTCCCCCCCTCCACTGCCCTCTCTCTCGAGCTGTGTCCCCCCCTCCACTGCCCTCTCTCTCGAGCTGTGTCCCCCCCCTCCACTGCCCTCTCTCGAGAGCTGTGTCCCCCCCTCCACTGCCCTCTCTCGAGAGCTGTGTCCCCCCCTCCACTGCCCTCTCTCTCGAGCTGTGTCCCCCCCCTCCACTGCCCTCTTTGGAGCTGTGTCCCCCCCTCCACTGCCCTCTCTCGAGCTGTGTCCCCCCCCTCCACTGCCCTCTCTCGAGCTGTGTCCCCCCCTCCACTGCCCTCTCTCGAGCTGTGTCCCCCCCTCCACTGCCCTCTCTCGAGCTGTGTCCCCCCCTCCACTGCCCTCTCTCGAGCTGTGTCCCCCCCCTCCACTGCCTTCTCTCTCTCTAGCTGTGTCCCCCTCCACTGCCCTCTCTCTTGAGCTGTCGCCCTCTCTCTCGAGCTGTCCCCCCTCCACTGCCCTCTCTCGAGCTGTGTCCCCCCTCCACTGCCCTCTCTCTCGAGCTGTGTCCCCCCCCTCCACTGCCCCTCTCTCGAGCTGTGTCCCCCCCTCCACTGCCCTCTCTCTCGAGCTGTGTCCCCCCCTCCACTGCCCTCTCTCTCGAGCTGTGTCCCCCTCTCCACTGCCCTCTCTCTCGAGCTGTGTCCCCCCTCCACTGCCCTCTCTCTCTCGAGCTGTGTCCCCCCTCCACTGCCCTCTCTCTCTCGAGCTGTGTCCCCCCCTCCACTGCCCTCTCTCTCGAGCTGTGTCCCCCCCCTCCACTGCCCTCTCTCTCTCGAGCTGTGTCCCCCCCTCCACTGCCCCCTCTCTCTCGAGCTGTGTCCCCCCCTCCACTGCCATCTCTCTCTCGAGCTGTGTCCCCCCCCTCCACTGCCCTCTCTCTCTCGAGCTGTGTCCCCCCCCTCCACTGCCCTCTCTCGAGAGCTGTGTCCCCCCCCTCCACTGCCCTCTCTCGAGAGCTGTGTCCCCCCCTCCACTGCCCTCTCTCGAGAGCTGTGTCCCCCCCTCCACTGCCCTCTCTCGAGAGCTGTGTCCCCCCCTCCACTGCCCTCTCTTTGGAGCTGTGTCCCCCCCTCCACTGCCCTCTCTCTCGAGCTGTGTCCCCCCCCTCCACTGCCCTCTTTGGAGCTGTGTCCCCCCCTCCCACTGCCCTCTCTCGAGCTGTGTCCCCCCCCTCCACTGCCCTCTCTCGAGCTGTGTCCCCCCCTCCACTGCCCTCTCTCGAGCTGTGTCCCCCCTCCACTGCCCTCTCTCGAGCTGTGTCCCCCCCTCCACTGCCCTCTCTCGAGCTGTGTCCCCCCCTCCACTGCCTTCTCTCTCTCTAGCTGTGGCCCTCTCTCTCGAGCTGTCCCCCCTCCACTGCTCTCTCTCTCTCGAGCTGTGTCCCCCCCCTCCACTGCCCTCTCTCTCTCGAGCTGTGTCCCCCCCTCCACTGCCCTCTCTCTCTCGAGCTGTGTCCCCCCCCTCCACTGCCCTCTCTCTCTCGAGCTGTGTCCCCCCCCTCCACTGCTCTCTCTCTCGAGCTGTGTCCCCCCCTCCACTGCCCTCTCTCTCTCGAGCTGTGTCCCCCCTCCACTGCCCTCTCTCTTGAGCTGTCGCCCTCTCTCTCGAGCTGTCCCCCCTCCACTGCCCTTTCTCGAGCTGTGTCCCCCCTCCACTGCCCTCTCTCGAGCTGTGTCCCCCCTCCACTGCCCTCTCTCGAGCTGTGTCCCCCCTCCACTGCCCTCTCTCTCGAGCTGTGTCCCCCCTCCACTGCCCTCTCTCGAGCTGTGTCCCCCCTCCACTGCCCTCTCTCGAGCTGTGTCCTCCCCTCCACTGCCCTCTCTCGAGCTGTGTCCCCCCTCCACTGCCCTCTCTCGAGCTGTGTCCCCCCTCCACTGCCCTCTCTCGAGCTGTCCCCCCCTCCACTGCCCTCTCTCGAGCTGTGTCCCCCCCTCCACTGCCCTCTCTCGAGCTGTGTCCCCCCCCTCCACTGCCCTCTCTCTCGAGCTGTGTCCCCCCCTCCACTGCCCTCTCTCGAGCTGTGTCCCCCCTCCACTGCCCTCTCTCGAGCTGTGTCCCCCCCTCCACTGCCCTCTCTCGAGCTGTGTCCCCCCCTCCACTGCCCTCTCTCGAGCTGTGTCCCCCCCTCCACTGCCCTCTCTCGAGCTGTGTCCCCCCCCTCCACTGCCCTCTCTCGAGCTGTGTCCCCCCTCCACTGCCCTCTCTCTCTCGAGCTGTGTCCCCCCCCTCCACTGCCCTCTCTCTCTCGAGCTGTGTCCCCCCCTCCACTGCCCTCTCTCGAGCTGTGTCCCCCCCCTCCACTGCCCTCTCTCGAGCTGTGTCCCCCCCTCCACTGCCCTCTCTCGAGCTGTGTCCCCCCTCCACTGCCCTCTCTCGAGCTGTGTCCCCCCTCCACTGCCTTCTCTCGAGCTGTGTCCCCCCCTCCACTGCCCTCTCTCGAGAGCTGTGTCCCCCCCTCCACTGCCCTCTCTCTCGAGCTGTCCCCCCCCCTCCACTGCCCTCTCTCTCGAGCTGTCCCCCCCCTCCACTGCCCTCTCTCTCTCTAGCTGTGTCCCCCCCTCCACTGCCCTCTCTCTCTCTAGCTGTGTCCCCCCTCCACTGCCCTCTCTCTCTCTAGCTGTGTCCCCCCTCCACTGCCCTCTCTCTTTTGAGCTGTGTCCCCCCCTCCACTGCCCTCTCTCTCGAGCTGTGTCCCCCCCCTCCACTGCCCTCTCTCTCGAACTGTGTCCCCCCCTCCACTGCCCTCTCTTGAGCTGTGTCCCCCCTCCACTGCCCTCTCTCGAGCCTCCACTGCCCTCTCTCGAGCTGTGTCCCCCCCTCCACTGCCCCTCTCTGCCCTCCACTGCCCTCTCTCGAGCTGTGTCCCCCCTCCACTGCCCTCTCTCGAGCTGTGTCCCCCCTCCACTGCCCTCTCTCGAGCTGTGTCCCCCCTCCACTGCCCTCTCTCGAGCTGTGTCCCCCCCTCCACTGCCCTCTCTCGAGCTGTGTCCCCCCTCCACTGCCCTCTCTCAAGCTGTGTCCCCCCTCCACTGCCCTCTCTCTCTCTCGAGCTGTGTCCCCACCTCCACTGCCTTCTCTCTCTCGAGCTGTGTCCCCACCTCCACTGCCCTCTCTCTCTCTCTCGAGCTGTGTCCCCCCCCTCCACTGCCCTCTCTCTCTCGAGCTGTGTCCCCCCCTCCACTGCCCTCTCTCTCTCGAGCTGTGTCCCCCCCTCCACTGCCCTCTCTCTCTCGAGCTGTGTCCCCCCCCTCCACTGCCCTCTCTCTCTCGAGCTGTGTCCCCCCCTCCACTGCCCTCTCTCTCTCGAGTTGTGTCCCCCCTCCACTGCCCTCTCGAGAGCTGTGTCCCCCCCTCCACTGCCCTCTCTCGAGAGCTGTGTCCCCCCCTCCACTGCCCTCTCTCTCGAGCTGTGTCCCCCCCTCCACTGCCCTCTCGAGAGAGCTGTGTCCCCCCCTCCACTGCCCCTCTCTCGAGAGCTGTGTCCCCCCCTGCACTGCCCTCTCTCGAGAGCTGTGTCCCCCCCCTCCACTGCCCTCTCTCTCGAGCTGTGTGCCCCCCTCCACTGCCCTCTCTCTCGAGCTGTGTCCCCCCCTCTACTGCCCTCTCTCGAGCTGTGTCCCCCCTCCACTGCCCTCTCTCGAGCTGTGTCCCCCCCTCCACTGCCCTCTCTCTCTCTAGCTGTGTCCCCCCCTCCACTGCCCTCTCTCTCTCGAGCTGTGTCCCCCCTCCACTGCCCTCTCTCTCGAGCTGTGTCCCCCCCTCCACTGCCCTCTCTCTCGAGCTGTGTCCCCCCCCTCCACTGCCCTCTCTCGAGCTGTGTCCCCCCCCTCCACTGCCCTCTCTCTCTCGAGCTGTGTCCCCCCTCCACTGCCCTCTCTCGAGCTGTGTCCCCCCCTCCACTGCCCTCTCTCGAGCTGTGTCCCCCCCCTCCACTGCCCTCTCTCGAGCTGTGTCCCCCCCCTCCACTGCCCTCTCTCGAGCTGTGTCCCCCCCCTCCACTGCCCTCTCTCGAGCTGTGTCCCCCCCCTCCACTGCCCTCTCTCGAGCTGTGTCCCCCCCTCCACTGCCCTCTCTCGAGCTGTGTCCCCCCCTCCACTGCCCTCTCTCTCGAGCTGTGTCCCCCCTCCACTGCCCTCTCTCTCGAGCTGTGTCCCCCCCTCCACTGCCCTCTCTCTCGAGCTGTGTCCCCCCCTCCACTGCCCTCTCTCTCTCGAGCTGTGTCCCCCCCTCCACTGCCCTCTCTCGAGCTGTGTCCCCCCCCTCCACTGCCCTCTCTCGAGCTGTGTCCCCCCCCTCCACTGCCCTCTCTCCTCGAGCTGTCGCCCTCTCTCTTGAGCTGTGTCCCCCCCTCCACTGCCCTCTCTCTCGAGCTGTGTCCCCCCCCTCCACTGCCCTCTCTCGAGCTGTGTCCCCCCCTCCACTGCCCTCTCTCGAGCTGTGTCCCCCCCTCCACTGCCCTCTCTCGAGCTGTGTCCCCCCCCTCCACTGCCCTCTCTCGAGCTGTGTCCCCCCCTCCACTGCCCTCTCTCGAGCTGTGTCCCCCCCTCCACTGCCCTCTCTCGAGCTGTGTCCCCCCCTCCACTGCCCTCTCTCGAGCTGTGTCCCCCCCCTCCACTGCCCTCTCTCGAGCTGTGTCCCCCCCTCCACTGCCCTCTCTCGAGCTGTGTCCCCCCCTCCACTGCCCTCTCTCGAGCTGTGTCCCCCCTCCACTGCCCTCTCTCGAGCTGTGTCCCCCCCTCCACTGCCCTCTCTCGAGCTGTGTCCCCCCCCTCCACTGCCCTCTCTCGAGCTGTGTCCCCCCCTCCACTGCCCTCTCTCGAGCTGTGTCCCCCCTCCACTGCCCTCTCTCGAGCTGTGTCCCCCCCTCCACTGCCCTCTCTCGAGCTGTGTCCCCCCCCTCCACTGCCCTCTCTCGAGCTGTGTCCCCCCCCTCCACTGCCCTCTCTCGAGCTGTGTCCCCCCCTCCACTGCCCTCTCTCGAGCTGTGTCCCCCCCTCCACTGCCCTCTCTCGAGCTGTGTCCCCCCCCTCCACTGCCCTCTCTCGAGCTGTGTCCCCCCCTCCACTGCCCTCTCTCGAGCTGTGTCCCCCCTCCACTGCCCTCTCTCGAGCTGTGTCCCCCCCCTCCACTGCCCTCTCTCGAGCTGTGTCCCCTCCTCCACTGCCCTCTCTCGAGCTGTGTCCCCCCCTCCACTGCCCTCTCTCGAGCTGTGTCCCCCCCCTCCACTGCCCTCTCTCGAGCTGTGTCCCCCCCCTCCACTGCCCTCTCTCGAGCTGTGTCCCCCCCTCCACTGCCCTCTCTCGAGCTGTGTCCCCCCCTCCACTGCCCTCTCTCGAGCTGTGTCCCCCCCTCCACTGCCCTCTCTCGAGCTGTGTCCCCCCCTCCACTGCCCTCTCTCGAGCTGTGTCCCCCCCCTCCACTGCCCTCTCTCGAGCTGTGTCCCCCCCTCCACTGCCCTCTCTCGAGCTGTGTCCCCCCCTCCACTGCCCTCTCTCGAGCTGTGTCCCCCCCTCCACTGCCCTCTCTCTCTCGAGCTGTGTCCCCCCCTCCACTGCCCTCTCTCTCTCGAGCTGTGTCCCCCCCCTCCACTGCCCTCTCTCGAGCTGTGTCCCCCCCTCCACTGCCCTCTCTCGAGCTGTGTCCCCCCCTCCACTGCCCTCTCTCGAGCTGTGTCCCCCCCCTCCACTGCCCTCTCTCGAGCTGTGTCCCCCCCCTCCACTGCCCTCTCTCGAGCTGTGTCCCCCCCTCCACTGCCCTCTCTCGAGCTGTGTCCCCCCCTCCACTGCCCTCGTCTCTCTCGAGCTGTGTCCCCCCCCTCCACTGCCCTCTCTCGAGCTGTGTCCCCCCCTCCACTGCCCTCTCTCGAGCTGTGTCCCCCCCTCCACTGCCCTCTCTCTCTCTCGAGCTGTGTACCCCCCTCCACTGCCCTCTCTCTCTCTCGAGCTGTGTACCCCCCCTCCACTGCCCTCTCTCGAGCTGTGTCCCCCCCTCCACTGCCCTCTCTCGAGCTGTGTCCCCCCCTCCACTGCCCTCTCTCTCTCTCGAGCTGTGTACCCCCCTCCACTGCCCCCTCCACTGCCCTCTCTCTCTCTCGACGCTGTGTCCCCCCCCTCCACTGCCCTCTCTCGAGCTGTGTCCCCCCCTCCACTGCCCTCTCTCTCTCGAGCTGTGTCCCCCCCTCCACTGCCCTCTCTCTCTCTCGAGCTGTGTCCCCCCCCTCCCACTGCCCTCTCTCTCTCGAGCTGTGTCCCCCCCTCCACTGCCCTCTCTCTCTCGAGCTGTGTCCCCCCCTCCACTGCCCTCTCTCTCTCGAGCTGTGTCCCCCCCTCCACTGCCCTCTCTCTCGAGCTGTGTCCCCCCCTCCACTGCCCTCTCTCGAGCTGTGTCCCCCCCTCCACTGCCCTCTCTCTCGAGCTGTGTCCCCCCCTCCACTGCCCTCTCTCTCGAGCTGTGTCCCCCCCTCCACTGCCCTCTCTCTCGAGCTGTGTCCCCCCCCTCCACTGCCCTCTCTCTCGAGCTGTGTCCCCCCCTCCACTGCCCTCTCTCTCGAGCTGTGTCCCCCCCTCCACTGCCCTCTCTCGAGCTGTGTCCCCCCCTCCACTGCCCTCTCTCTCGAGCTGTGTCCCCCCCTCCACTGCCCTCTCTCTCGAGCTGTGTCCCCCCCTCCACTGCCCTCTCTCTCGAGCTGTCGCCCTCTCTCTTGAGCTGTGTCCCCCCCCTCCACTGCCCTCTCTCGAGCTGTGTCCCCCCCCTCCACTGCCCTCTCTCTCGAGCTGTGTCCCCCCCCTCCACTGCCCTCTCTCGAGCTGTGTCCCCCCTCCACTGCCCTCTCTCTCTCGAGCTGTGTCCCCCCCTCCACTGCCCTCTCTCGAGCTGTGTCCCCCCCTCCACTGCCTTCTCTCTCTCGAGCTGTGTCCCCCCCTCCACTGCCCTCTCTCTCTCGAGCTGTGTCCCCCCCTCCACTGCCCTCTCTCTCTCGAGCTGTGTCCCCCCCTCTACTGCCCTCTCTCTCGAGCTGTGTCCCCCCCTCCACTGCCCTCTCTCTCGAGCTGTGTCCCCCCCTCACTGCCCTCTCTCTCGAGCTGTGTCCCCCCTCCACTGCCCCTCTCTCTCGAGCTGTGTCACCCCCTCCACTGCCCTCTCTCTTGAGCTGTCGCCCTCTCTCTCGAGCTGTGTCCCCCCCCTCCACTGCCCTCTCTCGAGAGCTGTGTCCCCCCCTCCACTGCCCTCTCTCGAGAGCTGTGTCCCCCCCTCCACTGCCCTCTCTCGAGAGCTGTGTCCCCCCCCTCCACTGCCCTCTCTCGAGAGCTGTGTCCCCCCTCCACTGCCCTCTCTCGAGAGCTGTGTCCCCCCCTCCACTGCCCTCTCTCGAGAGCTGTGTCCCCCCTCCACTGCCCTCTCTCGAGAGCTGTGTCCCCCCTCCACTGCCCTCTCTCTCGAGCTGTGTCCCCCCCTCCACTGCCCTCTCTCTCTCGAGCTGTGTCCCCCCCCTCCACTGCCCTCTCTCGAGCTGTGTCCCCCCTCCACTGCCCTCTCTCGAGCTGTGTCCCCCCCTCCACTGCCCTCTCTCGAGCTGTGTCCCCCCCTCCACTGCCCTCTCTCGAGCTGTGTCCCCCCCCTCCACTGCCCTCTCTCGAGCTGTGTCCCCCCCTCCACTGCCCTCTCTCGAGCTGTGTCCCCCCCTCCACTGCCCTCTCTCGAGCTGTGTCCCCCCTCCACTGCCCTCTCTCGAGCTGTGTCCCCCCCTCCACTGCCCTCTCGAGAGAGCTGTGTCCCCCCCCTCCACTGCCCTCTCGAGAGAGCTGTCCCCCCCTCCACTGCCCTCTCGAGAGAGCTGTCCCCCCCTCCACTGCCCTCTCGAGAGAGCTGTCCCCCCCTCCACTGCCCTCTCGAGAGAGCTGTGTCCCCCCCCCTCCACTGCCCTCTCTCGAGAGCTGTGTCCCCCCCTCCACTGCCCTCTCTCGAGAGCTGTGTCCCCCCCTCCACTGCCCTCTCTCTCGAGCTGTGTCCCCCCCTCTACTGCCCTCTCTCGAGCTGTGTCCCCCCTCCACTGCCCTCTCTCGAGCTGTGTCCCCCCCTCCACTGCCCTCTCTCGAGCTGTGTCCCCCCCTCCACTGCCCTCTCTCGAGCTGTGTCCCCCCCCTCCACTGCCCTCTCTCGAGCTGTGTCCCCCCCTCCACTGCCCTCTCTCGAGCTGTGTCCCCCCCTCCACTGCCCTCTCTCGAGCTGTGTCCCCCCTCCACTGCCCTCTCTCGAGCTGTGTCCCCCCTCCACTGCCCTCTCTCGAGCTGTGTCCCCCCCTCCACTGCCCTCTCTCTTGAGCTGTGTCCCCCCTCCACTGCCCTCTCTCGAGCTGTGTCCCCCCTCCACTGCCCTCTCTCGAGCTGTGTCCCCCCCTCCACTGCCCTCTCTCGAGCTGTGTCCCCCCCTCCACTGCCCGCCCTCGAGCTGTGTCCCCCCTCCACTGCCCGCCCTCGAGCTGTCCCCCCCTCCACTGCCCGCCCTCGAGCTGTGTCCCCCCCTCCACTGCCCTCTCTCGAGCTGTGTCCCCCCCTCCACTGCCCTCTCTCGAGCTGTGTCCCCCCTCCACTGCCCTCTCTCGAGCTGTGTCCCCCCTCCACTGCCCTCTCTCTCTCGAGCTGTGTCCCCCCTCCACTGCCCCCTCTCTCTCGAGCTGTGTCCCCCCTCCACTGCCCCCTCTCTCTCGAGCTGTGTCCCCCCCTCCACTGCCCTCTCTCTCTCGAGCTGTGTCCCCCCCTCCACTGCCCTCTCTCTCTCGAGCTGTGTCCCCCCCCTCCACTGCCCTCTCTCGAGAGCTGTGTCCCCCCCTCCACTGCCCTCTCTCGAGAGCTGTGTCCCCCCCTCCACTGCCCTCTCTCGAGAGCTGTGTCCCCCCCTCCACTGCCCTCTCTCTCGAGAGCTGTGTCCCCCCCTCCACTGCCCTCTCTCGAGAGCTGTGTCCCCCCCCTCCCACTGCCCTCTCTCTCGAGCTGTGTCCCCCCCTCCACTGCCCTCTCTCGAGAGCTGTGTCCCCCCCTCCACTGCCCTCTCTCTCGAGCTGTGTCCCCCCCTCCACTGCCCTCTCTCTCGAGCTGTGTCCCCCCCTCCACTGCCCTCTTTGGAGCTGTGTCCCCCCCTCCACTGCCCTCTCTCGAGCTGTGTCCCCCCCTCCACTGCCCTCTCTCGAGCTGTGTCCCCCCCTCCACTGCCCTCTCTCGAGCTGTGTCCCCCCCTCCACTGCCCTCTCTCGAGCTGTGTCCCCCCCTCCACTGCCCTCTCTCGAGCTGTGTCCCCCCCTCCACTGCCTTCTCTCTCTCTAGCTGTGTCCCCCTCCACTGCCCTCTCTCTTGAGCTGTCGCCCTCTCTCTCGAGCTGTCCCCCCTCCACTGCCCTCTCTCGAGCTGTGTCCCCCCTCCACTGCCCTCTCTCTCGAGCTGTGTCCCCCCCTCCACTGCCCTCTCTCGAGCTGTGTCCCCCCCTCCACTGCCCTCTCTCTCGAGCTGTGTCCCCCCCTCCACTGCCCTCTCTCTCGAGCTGTGTCCCCCTCTCCACTGCCCTCTCTCTCGAGCTGTGTCCCCCCCTCCACTGCCCTCTCTCTCTCGAGCTGTGTCCCCCCTCCACTGCCCTCTCTCTCTCGAGCTGTGTCCCCCCCTCCACTGCCCTCTCTCTCGAGCTGTGTCCCCCCCCTCCACTGCCCTCTCTCTCTCGAGCTGTGTCCCCCCCTCCACTGCCCCCTCTCTCTCGAGCTGTGTCCCCCCCTCCACTGCCCTCTCTCTCTCGAGCTGTGTCCCCCCCCTCCACTGCCCTCTCTCTCTCGAGCTGTGTCCCCCCCTCCACTGCCCTCTCTCGAGAGCTGTGTCCCCCCCTCCACTGCCCTCTCTCGAGAGCTGTGTCCCCCCCTCCACTGCCCTCTCTCGAGAGCTGTGTCCCCCCCCTCCACTGCCCTCTCTCTCGAGCTGTGTCCCCCCCTCCACTGCCCTCTTTGGAGCTGTGTCCCCCCCCTCCACTGCCCTCTCTCGAGCTGTGTCCCCCCCTCCACTGCCCTCTCTCGAGCTGTGTCCCCCCCTCCACTGCCCTCTCTCGAGCTGTGTCCCCCCTCCACTGCCCTCTCTCGAGCTGTGTCCCCCCCTCCACTGCCCTCTCTCGAGCTGTGTCCCCCCCTCCACTGCCTTCTCTCTCTCTAGCTGTGGCCCTCTCTCTCGAGCTGTCCCCCCTCCACTGCTCTCTCTCTCTCGAGCTGTGTCCCCCCCTCCACTGCCCTCTCTCTCTCGAGCTGTGTCCCCCCTCCACTGCCCTCTCTCTCTCGAGCTGTGTCCCCCCCTCCACTGCCCTCTCTCTCTCGAGCTGTGTCCCCCCCTCCACTGCTCTCTCTCTCGAGCTGTGTCCCCCCCTCCACTGCCCTCTCTCTCTCGAGCTGTGTCCCCCCTCCACTGCCCTCTCTCTTGAGCTGTCGCCCTCTCTCTCGAGCTGTCCCCCCTCCACTGCCCTTTCTCGAGCTGTGTCCCCCCTCCACTGCCCTCTCTCGAGCTGTGTCCCCCCTCCACTGCCCTCTCTCTCGAGCTGTGTCCCCCCCTCCACTGCCCTCTCTCAAGCTGTGTCCCCCCTCCACTGCCCTCTCTCGAGCTGTGTCCTCCCCTCCACTGCCCTCTCTCGAGCTGTGTCCCCCCCTCCACTGCCCTCTCTCGAGCTGTGTCCCCCCTCCACTGCCCTCTCTCGAGCTGTCCCCCCCTCCACTGCCCTCTCTCGAGCTGTGTCCCCCCCTCCACTGCCCTCTCTCGAGCTGTGTCCCCCCCTCCACTGCCCTCTCTCTCGAGCTGTGTCCCCCCCCTCCACTGCCCTCTCTCGAGCTGTGTCCCCCCTCCACTGCCCTCTCTCGAGCTGTGTCCCCCCCTCCACTGCCCTCTCTCGAGCTGTGTCCCCCCCTCCACTGCCCTCTCTCGAGCTGTGTCCCCCCCTCCACTGCCCTCTCTCGAGCTGTGTCCCCCCCTCCACTGCCCTCTCTCGAGCTGTGTCCCCCCTCCACTGCCCTCTCTCTCGAGCTGTGTCCCCCCCTCCACTGCCCTCTCTCTCGAGCTGTGTCCCCCCTCCACTGCCCTCTCTCGAGCTGTGTCCCCCCCTCCACTGCCCTCTCTCGAGCTGTGTCCCCCCCCTCCACTGCCCTCTCTCGAGCTGTGTCCCCCCCTCCACTGCCCTCTCTCGAGCTGTGTCCCCCCCCTCCACTGCCCTCTCTCGAGCTGTGTCCCCCCTCCACTGCCTTCTCTCGAGCTGTGTCCCCCCCTCCACTGCCCTCTCTCGAGAGCTGTGTCCCCCCCTCCACTGCCCTCTCTCTCGAGCTGTCCCCCCCCTCCACTGCCCTCTCTCTCGAGCTGTCCCCCCCTCCCACTGCCCTCTCTCTCTCTAGCTGTGTCCCCCCTCCACTGCCCTCTCTCTCTCTAGCTGTGTCCCCCCTCCACTGCCCTCTCTCTCTCTAGCTGTGTCCCCCCTCCACTGCCCTCTCTCTTTTGAGCTGTGTCCCCCCCTCCACTGCCCTCTCTCTCGAGCTGTGTCCCCCCCTCCACTGCCCTCTCTCTCGAACTGTGTCCCCCCCTCCACTGCCCTCTCTTGAGCTGTGTCCCCCCCTCCACTGCCCTCTCTCGAGCTGTGTCCCCCCCTCCACTGCCCTCTCTCGAGCTGTGTCCCCCCCTCCACTGCCCTCTCTGCCCTCCACTGCCCTCTCTCGAGCTGTGTCCCCCCTCCACTGCCCTCTCTCGAGCTGTGTCCCCCCTCCACTGCCCTCTCTCGAGCTGTGTCCCCCCCTCCACTGCCCTCTCTCGAGCTGTGTCCCCCCCTCCACTGCCCTCTCTCGAGCTGTGTCCCCCCTCCACTGCCCTCTCTCAAGCTGTGTCCCCCCTCCACTGCCCTCTCTCTCTCTCGAGCTGTGTCCCCACCTCCACTGCCTTCTCTCTCTCGAGCTGTGTCCCCACCTCCACTGCCCTCTCTCTCTCTCTCGAGCTGTGTCCCCCCCTCCACTGCCCTCTCTCTCTCGAGCTGTGTCCCCCCCCTCCACTGCCCTCTCTCTCTCGAGCTGTGTCCCCCCCCTCCACTGCCCTCTCTCTCTCGAGCTGTGTCCCCCCTCCACTGCCCTCTCTCTCTCGAGCTGTGTCCCCCCCCTCCACTGCCCTCTCTCTCTCGAGTTGTGTCCCCCCTCCACTGCCCTCTCGAGAGCTGTGTCCCCCCCTCCACTGCCCTCTCTCGAGAGCTGTGTCCCCCCCCTCCACTGCCCTCTCTCTCGAGCTGTGTCCCCCCCTCCACTGCCCTCTCGAGAGAGCTGTGTCCCCCCCCTCCACTGCCCTCTCTCGAGAGCTGTGTCCCCCCCTGCACTGCCCTCTCTCGAGAGCTGTGTCCCCCCCTCCACTGCCCTCTCTCTCGAGCTGTGTGCCCCCCTCCACTGCCCTCTCTCTCGAGCTGTGTCCCCCCCCTCTACTGCCCTCTCTCGAGCTGTGTCCCCCCTCCACTGCCCTCTCTCGAGCTGTGTCCCCCCCTCCACTGCCCTCTCTCTCTCTAGCTGTGTCCCCCCTCCACTGCCCTCTCTCTCTCGAGCTGTGTCCCCCCTCCACTGCCCTCTCTCTCGAGCTGTGTCCCCCCTCCACTGCCCTCTCTCTCGAGCTGTGTCCCCCCCTCCACTGCCCTCTCTCGAGCTGTGTCCCCCCCTCCACTGCCCTCTCTCTCTCGAGCTGTGTCCCCCCTCCACTGCCCTCTCTCGAGCTGTGTCCCCCCCTCCACTGCCCTCTCTCGAGCTGTGTCCCCCCCCCCTCCACTGCCCTCTCTCGAGCTGTGTCCCCCCCTCCACTGCCCTCTCTCGAGCTGTGTCCCCCCCTCCACTGCCCTCTCTCGAGCTGTGTCCCCCCCCTCCACTGCCCTCTCTCGAGCTGTGTCCCCCCCTCCACTGCCCTCTCTCGAGCTGTGTCCCCCCTCCACTGCCCTCTCTCGAGCTGTGTCCCCCCTCCACTGCCCTCTCTCAAGCTGTGTCCCCCCTCCACTGCCCTCTCTCTCTCTCGAGCTGTGTCCCCACCTCCACTGCCTTCTCTCTCTCGAGCTGTGTCCCCACCTCCACTGCCCTCTCTCTCTCTCTCGAGCTGTGTCCCCCCCTCCACTGCCCTCTCTCTCTCGAGCTGTGTCCCCCCCTCCACTGCCCTCTCTCTCTCGAGCTGTGTCCCCCCCTCCACTGCCCTCTCTCTCTCGAGCTGTGTCCCCCCTCCACTGCCCTCTCTCTCTCGAGCTGTGTCCCCCCCTCCACTGCCCTCTCTCTCTCGAGTTGTGTCCCCCCCTCCACTGCCCTCTCGAGAGCTGTGTCCCCCCCTCCACTGCCCTCTCTCGAGAGCTGTGTCCCCCCCTCCACTGCCCTCTCTCTCGAGCTGTGTCCCCCCCTCCACTGCCCTCTCGAGAGAGCTGTGTCCCCCCCTCCACTGCCCTCTCTCGAGAGCTGTGTCCCCCCCTGCACTGCCCTCTCTCGAGAGCTGTGTCCCCCCCTCCACTGCCCTCTCTCTCGAGCTGTGTGCCCCCCTCCACTGCCCTCTCTCTCGAGCTGTGTCCCCCCCTCTACTGCCCTCTCTCGAGCTGTGTCCCCCCTCCACTGCCCTCTCTCGAGCTGTGTCCCCCCCTCCACTGCCCTCTCTCTCTCTAGCTGTGTCCCCCCTCCACTGCCCTCTCTCTCTCGAGCTGTGTCCCCCCTCCACTGCCCTCTCTCTCGAGCTGTGTCCCCCCTCCACTGCCCTCTCTCTCGAGCTGTGTCCCCCCCCTCCACTGCCCTCTCTCGAGCTGTGTCCCCCCCTCCACTGCCCTCTCTCTCTCGAGCTGTGTCCCCCCTCCACTGCCCTCTCTCGAGCTGTGTCCCCCCCTCCACTGCCCTCTCTCGAGCTGTGTCCCCCCCCTCCACTGCCCTCTCTCGAGCTGTGTCCCCCCCCTCCACTGCCCTCTCTCGAGCTGTGTCCCCCCCCTCCACTGCCCTCTCTCGAGCTGTGTCCCCCCCTCCACTGCCCTCTCTCGAGCTGTGTCCCCCCTCCACTGCCCTCTCTCGAGCTGTGTCCCCCCTCCACTGCCCTCTCTCTCGAGCTGTGTCCCCCCTCCACTGCCCTCTCTCTCGAGCTGTGTCCCCCCTCCACTGCCCTCTCTCTCGAGCTGTGTCCCCCCCTCCACTGCCCTCTCTCGAGCTGTGTCCCCCCCTCCACTGCCCTCTCTCGAGCTGTGTCCCCCCCCTCCACTGCCCTCTCTCTCGAGCTGTCGCCCTCTCTCTTGAGCTGTGTCCCCCCCTCCACTGCCCTCTCTCTCGAGCTGTGTCCCCCCCTCCACTGCCCTCTCTCGAGCTGTGTCCCCCCCTCCACTGCCCTCTCTCGAGCTGTGTCCCCCCCTCCACTGCCCTCTCTCGAGCTGTGTCCCCCCCTCCACTGCCCTCTCTCGAGCTGTGTCCCCCCCCTCCACTGCCCTCTCTCGAGCTGTGTCCCCCCCTCCACTGCCCTCTCTCGAGCTGTGTCCCCCCCCTCCACTGCCCTCTCTCGAGCTGTGTCCCCCCCTCCACTGCCCTCTCTCGAGCTGTGTCCCCCCCTCCACTGCCCTCTCTCGAGCTGTGTCCCCCCTCCACTGCCCTCTCTCGAGCTGTGTCCCCCCTCCACTGCCCTCTCTCGAGCTGTGTCCCCCCCTCCACTGCCCTCTCTCGAGCTGTGTCCCCCCCTCCACTGCCCTCTCTCGAGCTGTGTCCCCCCCCTCCACTGCCCTCTCTCGAGCTGTGTCCCCCCCCTCCACTGCCCTCTCTCGAGCTGTGTCCCCCCCTCCACTGCCCTCTCTCGAGCTGTGTCCCCCCTCCACTGCCCTCTCTCGAGCTGTGTCCCCCCCTCCACTGCCCTCTCTCGAGCTGTGTCCCCCCTCCACTGCCCTCTCTCGAGCTGTGTCCCCCCCTCCACTGCCCTCTCTCGAGCTGTGTCCCCCCCTCCACTGCCCTCTCTCGAGCTGTGTCCCCCCCTCCACTGCCCTCTCTCGAGCTGTGTCCCCCCCTCCACTGCCCTCTCTCGAGCTGTGTCCCCCCCTCCACTGCCCTCTCTCGAGCTGTGTCCCCCCCCTCCACTGCCCTCTCTCGAGCTGTGTCCCCCCCTCCACTGCCCTCTCTCGAGCTGTGTCCCCCCCCTCCACTGCCCTCTTTTGAGCTGTGTCCCCCCCTCCACTGCCCTCTCTCTCTCGAGCTGTGTCCCCCCCTCCACTGCCCTCTCTCTCTCGAGCTGTGTCCCCCCCTCCACTGCCCTCTCTCGAGCTGTGTCCCCCCCTCCACTGCCCTCTCTCGAGCTGTGTCCCCCCCTCCACTGCCCTCTCTCGAGCTGTGTCCCCCCCCTCCACTGCCCTCTCTCGAGCTGTGTCCCCCCCTCCACTGCCCTCTCTCTCTCGAGCTGTGTCCCCCCCTCCACTGCCCTCTCTCGAGCTGTGTCCCCCCCTCCACTGCCCTCTCTCGAGCTGTGTCCCCCCCTCCACTGCCCTCTCTCTCTCTCGAGCTGTGTACCCCCCTCCACTGCCCTCTCTCTCTCTCGAGCTGTGTACCCCCCTCCACTGCCCTCTCTCGAGCTGTGTCCCCCCCTCCACTGCCCTCTCTCGAGCTGTGTCCCCCCCTCCACTGCCCTCTCTCTCTCTCGAGCTGTGTACCCCCCTCCACTGCCCTCTCTCTCTCTCGAGCTGTGTACCCCCCTCCACTGCCCTCTCTCGAGCTGTGTCCCCCCCTCCACTGCCCTCTCTCGAGCTGTGTCCCCCCCTCCACTGCCCTCTCTCTCTCTCGAGCTGTGTCCCCCCCTCCACTGCCCTCTCTCTCTCTCGAGCTGTGTCCCCCCCTCCACTGCCCTCTCTCTCTCGAGCTGTGTCCCCCCCTCCACTGCCCTCTCTCTCTCGAGCTGTGTCCCCCCCTCCACTGCCCTCTCTCTCTCGAGCTGTGTCCCCCCCCTCCACTGCCCTCTCTCGAGCTGTGTCCCCCCTCCACTGCCCTCTCTCTCGAGCTGTGTCCCCCCCTCCACTGCCCTCTCTCGAGCTGTGTCCCCCCCTCCACTGCCCTCATCTCTCGAGCTGTGTCCCCCCCCTCCACTGCCCTCTCTCTCGAGCTGTGTCCCCTCCTCCACTGCCCTCTCTCTCGAGCTGTGTCCCCCCTCCACTGCCCTCTCTCTCGAGCTGTGTCCCCCCCCCTCCACTGCCCTCTCTCGAGCTGTGTCCCCCCCTCCACTGCCCTCTCTCGAGCTGTGTCCCCCCCTCCACTGCCCTCTCTCTCGAGCTGTGTCCCCCCCTCCACTGCCCTCTCTCTCGAGCTGTCGCCCTCTCTCTTGAGCTGTGTCCCCCCCTCCACTGCCCTCTCTCTCGAGCTGTGTCCCCCCCTCCACTGCCCTCTCTCTCGAGCTGTGTCCCCCCCTCCACTGCCCTCTCTCGAGCTGTGTCCCCCCCCTCCACTGCCCTCTCTCGAGCTGTGTCCCCCCCTCCACTGCCCTCTCTCGAGCTGTGTCCCCCCCTCCACTGCCCTCTCTCGAGCTGTGTCCCCCCCTCCACTGCCCTCTCTCGAGCTGTGTCCCCCCCCCTCCACTGCCCTCTCTCGAGCTGTGTCCCCCCTCCACTGCCCTCTCTCTCGAGCTGTGTCCCCCCCTCCACTGCCCTCTCTCGAGCTGTGTCCCCCCTCCACTGCCCTCTCTCGAGCTGTGTCCCCCCCTCCACTGCCCTCTCTCGAGCTGTGTCCCCCCCTCCACTGCCCTCTCTCGAGCTGTGTCCCCCCTCCACTGCCCTCTCTCGAGCTGTGTCCCCCCCTCCACTGCCCTCTCTCGAGCTGTGTCCCCCCCCTCCACTGCCCTCTCTCGAGCTGTGTCCCCCCTCCACTGCCCTCTCTCGAGCTGTGTCCCCCCCTCCACTGCCCTCTCTCGAGCTGTGTCCCCCCCCTCCACTGCCCTCTCTCGAGCTGTGTCCCCCCCTCCACTGCCCTCTCTCGAGCTGTGTCCCCCCTCCACTGCCCTCTCTCGAGCTGTGTCCCCCCCTCCACTGCCCTCTCTCGAGCTGTGTCCCCCCTCCACTGCCCTCTCTCGAGCTGTGTCCCCCCCTCCACTGCCCTCTCTCGAGCTGTGTCCCCCCCCTCCACTGCCCTCTCTCGAGCTGTGTCCCCCCTCCACTGCCCTCTCTCGAGCTGTGTCCCCCCCTCCACTGCCCTCTCTCGAGCTGTGTCCCCCCCTCCACTGCCCTCTCTCGAGCTGTGTCCCCCCTCCACTGCCCTCTCTCGAGCTGTGTCCCCCCCTCCACTGCCCTCTCTCGAGCTGTGTCCCCCCCTCCACTGCCCTCTCTCGAGCTGTGTCCCCCCCTCCACTGCCCTCTCTCGAGCTGTGTCCCCCCCTCCACTGCCCTCTCTCGAGCTGTGTCCCCCCCTCCACTGCCCTCTTTTGAGCTGTGTCCCCCCCCTCCACTGCCCTCTCTCTCTCGAGCTGTGTCCCCCCCTCCACTGCCCTCTCTCTCTCTCGAGCTGTGTACCCCCCTCCACTGCCCTCTCTCTCTCTCGAGCTGTGTACCCCCCCTCCACTGCCCTCTCTCGAGCTGTGTCCCCCCCTCCACTGCCCTCTCTCGAGCTGTGTCCCCCCCTCCACTGCCCTCTCTCTCTCTCGAGCTGTGTACCCCCCTCCACTGCCCTCTCTCTCTCTCGAGCTGTGTACCCCCCTCCACTGCCCTCTCTCGAGCTGTGTCCCCCCCTCCACTGCCCTCTCTCGAGCTGTGTCCCCCCCTCCACTGCCCTCTCTCTCTCTCGAGCTGTGTACCCCCCTCCACTGCCCTCTCTCTCTCTCGAGCTGTGTACCCCCCTCCACTGCCCTCTCTCTCTCTCGAGCTGTGTCCCCCCCTCCACTGCCCTCTCTCGAGCTGTGTCCCCCCCTCCACTGCCCTCTCTCGAGCTGTGTCCCCCCCTCCACTGCCCTCTCTCGAGCTGTGTCCCCCCCTCCACTGCCCTCTCTCGAGCTGTGTCCCCCCCTCCACTGCCCTCTCTCGAGCTGTGTCCCCCCCTCCACTGCCCTCTCTCGAGCTGTGTCCCCCCCTCCACTGCCCTCTCTCGAGCTGTGTCCCCCCTCCACTGCCCTCTCTCGAGCTGTGTCCCCCCTCCACTGCCCTCTCTCGAGCTGTGTCCCCCCTCCACTGCCCTCTCTCGAGCTGTGTCCCCCCTCCACTGCCCTCTCTCGAGCTGTGTCCCCCCTCCACTGCCCTCTCTCGAGCTGTGTCCCCCCTCCACTGCCCTCTCTCTCTCGAGCTGTGTCCCCCCCCTCCACTGCCCTCTCTCTCTCTCGAGCTGTGTACCCCCCCTCCACTGCCCTCTCTCTTTCGAGCTGTGTACCCCCCTCCACTGCCCTCTCTCTCTCGAGCTGTGTCCCCCCTCCACTGCCCTCTCTCTCTCGAGCTGTGTCCCCCCCTCCACTGCCCTCTCTCTCTCGAGCTGTGTCCCCCCCTCCACTGCCCTCTCTCTCTCGAGCTGTGTCCCCCCCTCCACTGCCCTCTCTCGAGCTGTGTCCCCCCCTCCACTGCCCTCTCTCGAGCTGTGTCCCCCCCTCCACTGCCCTCTCTCGAGCTGTGTCCCCCCCTCCACTGCCCTCTCTCAAGCTGTGTCCCCCCCTCCACTGCCCCCTCTCGAGCTGTGTCCCCCCCTTCACTGCCCTCTCTCGAGCTGTGTCCCGCCCTCCACTGCCCTCTCTCGAGCTGTGTCCCCCCCTCCACTGCCCTCTCTCTCGAGCTGTGTCCCCCCTCCACTGCCCCTCTCTCCAGCTGTGTCCCCCCCTCCACTGCCCTCTCTCCAGCTGTGTCCCCCCCCTCCACTGCCCTCTCTCTCGAGCTGTGTCCCCCCTCCACTGCCCTCTCTCGAGCTGTGTCCCCCCCTCCACTGCCCTCTCTCTCTCGAGCTGTGTCCCCCCCTCCACTGCCCTCTCTCTCTCGAGCTGTGTCCCCCCCTCCACTGCCCTCTCTCTCTCGAGCTGTGTCCCCCCCCTCCACTGCCCTCTCTCTCTCGAGCTGTGTCCCCCCCCTCCACTGCCCTCTCTCTCTCGAGCTGTGTCCCCCCCTCCACTGCCCTCTCTCGAGAGCTGTGTCCCCCCCTCCACTGCCCTCTCTCTCGAGCTGTGTCCCCCCCCTCCACTGCCCTCTTTGGAGCTGTGTCCCCCCCTCCACTGCCCTCTCTCGAGCTGTGTCCCCCCCTCCACTGCCCTCTCTCGAGCTGTGTCCCCCCCCTCCACTGCCCTCTCTCGAGCTGTGTCCCCCCCTCCACTGCCCTCTCTCGAGCTGTGTCCCCCCCTCCACTGCCCTCTCTCGAGCTGTGTCCCCCCCCTCCACTGCCCTCTCTCTCTCTAGCTGTGTCCCCCTCCACTGCCCTCTCTCGAGCTGTCGCCCTCTCTCTCGAGCTGTCCCCCCTCCACTGCCCTCTCTCTTGAGCTGTGTCCCCCCTCCATTGCCCTCTCTCTCTCGAGCTGTGTCCCCCCCCCTCCATTGCCCTCTCTCTCTCGAGCTGTGTCCCCCCCTCCACTGCCCTCTCTCTCTCGAGCTGTGTCCCCCCCTCCACTGCCCTCTCTCTCTCGAGCTGTGTCCCCCCCTCCACTGCCCTCTCTCTCTCGAGCTGTGTCCCCCCCCTCCACTGCCCTCTCTCTCTCGAGCTGTGTCCCCCCTCCACTGCCCTCTCTCTCTCGAGCTGTGTCCCCCCTCCACTGCCCTCTGTCGAGAGCTGTGTCCCCCCCCTCCACTGCCCTCTCTCGAGAGCTGTGTCCCCCCCTCCACTGCCCTCTCTCGAGCTGTGTCCCCCCCTCCACTGCCCTCTCTCGAGCTGTGTCCCCCCCTCCACTGCCCTCTCTCGAGCTGTGTCCCCCCCTCCACTGCCCTCTCTCTCTCTAGCTGTGTCCCCCCTCCACTGCCCTCTCTCTTGAGCTGTCGCCCTCTCTCTCGAGCTGTCCCCCCTCCACTGCCCTTTCTCGAGCTGTGTCCCCCCTCCACTGCCCTCTCTCGAGCTGTGTCCCCCCTCCACTGCCCTCTCTCTCGAGCTGTGTCCCCCCCTCCACTGCCCCCCTCTCGAGCTGTGTCCCCCCCTCCACTGCCCTCTCTCGAGCTGTGTCCCCCCCTCCACTGCCCTCTCTCGAGCTGTGTCCCCCCCTCCACTGCCCTCTCTCGAGCTGTGTCCCCCCTCCACTGCCCTCTCTCGAGCTGTGTCCCCCCCCTCCACTGCCCTCTCTCGAGCTGTGTCCCCCCCTCCACTGCCCTCTCTCGAGCTGTGTCCCCCCCTCCACTGCCCTCTCTCGAGCTGTGTCCCCCCCTCCACTGCCCTCTCTCGAGCTGTGTCCCCCCCTCCACTGCCCTCTCTCGAGCTGTGTCCCCCCCTCCACTGCCCTCTCTCGAGCTGTGTCCCCCCCTCCACTGCCCTCTCTCGAGCTGTGTCCCCCCCTCCACTGCCCTCTCTCGAGCTGTGTCCCCCCCTCCACTGCCCTCTCTCGAGCTGTGTCCGCCCCTCCACTGCCCTCTCTCGAGCTGTGTCCCCCCCTCCACTGCCCTCTCTCTCGAGCTGTGTCCCCCCCTCCACTGCCCTCTCTCGAGCTGTGTCCCCCCCTCCACTGCCCTCTCTCTTGAGCTGTGTCCCCCCCCTCCACTGCCCTCTTTGGAGCTGTGTCCCCCCCTCCACTGCCCTCTCTCGAGCTGTGTCCCCCCCTCCACTGCCCTCTCTCGAGCTGTGTCCCCCCCTCCACTGCCCTCTCTCGAGCTGTGTCCCCCCCTCCACTGCCCTCTCTCGAGCTGTGTCCCCCCCCTCCACTGCCCTCTCTCTCTTGAGCTGTGTCCCCCCCCCTCCACTGCCCTCTCTCTCTCGAGCTGTGTCCCCCCCTCCACTGCCCTCTCTCTCTCTCGAGCTGTGTCCCCCCTCCACTGCCCTCTGTCGAGAGCTGTGTCCCCCCCCTCCACTGCCCTCTCTCTCGAGCTGTGTCCCCCCCTCCACTGCCCTCTTTGGAGCTGTGTCCCCCCCTCCACTGCCCTCTTTGGAGCTGTGTCCCCCCCTCCACTGCCCTCTCTCGAGCTGTGTCCCCCCCTCCACTGCCCTCTCTCGAGCTGTGTCCCCCCCTCCACTGCCCTCTCTCGAGCTGTGTCCCCCCCTCCACTGCCCTCTCTCGAGCTGTGTCCCCCCCTCCACTGCCCTCTCTCTCTTGAGCTGTGTCCCCCCCTCCACTGCCCTCTCTCTCTCGAGCTGTGTCCCCCCCTCCACTGCCCTCTCTCTCTCTCGAGCTGTGTCCCCCCCTCCACTGCCCTCTGTCGAGAGCTGTGTCCCCCCCTCCACTGCCCTCTCTCTCGAGCTGTGTCCCCCCCTCCACTGCCCTCTTTGGAGCTGTGTCCCCCCCCTCCACTGCCCTCTTTGGAGCTGTGTCCCCCCCTCCACTGCCCTCTCTCGAGCTGTGTCCCCCCCTCCACTGCCCTCTCTCGAGCTGTGTCCCCCCCCTCCACTGCCCTCTCTCGAGCTGTGTCCCCCCCTCCACTGCCCTCTCTCGAGCTGTGTCCCCCCCCTCCACTGCCCTCTCTCGAGCTGTGTCCCCCCCTCCACTGCCCTCTCTCTCTCGAGCTGTGTCCCCCCCCTCCACTGCCCTCTCTCTCTCGAGCTGTGTCCCCCCCTCCACTGCCCTCTCTCTCGAGCTGTGTCCCCCCCTCCACTGCCCTCTCTCTCGAGCTGTGTCCCCCCCTCCACTGCCCTCTCTCTCGAGCTGTGTCCCCCCCTCCACTGCCCTCTCTCGAGCTGTGCCCCCCCCTCCACTGCCCTCTCTCGAGCTGTGCCCCCCCCTCCACTGCCCTCTCTCTCTCTCGAGCTGTGTCCCCCCCTCCACTGCCCTCTCTCTCTCGAGCTATGTCCCCCCCTCCACTGCCCTCTCTCTCTCTCGAGCTGTGTCCCCCCCTCCACTGCCCTCTCTCTCGAGCTGTGTCCCCCCCTCCACTGCCCTCTCTCTCTCGAGCTGTGTCCCCCCCTCCACTGCCCTCTCTCTCTCTCGAGCTGTGTCCCCCCTCCACTGCCCTCTCTCTCTTGAGCTGTGTCCCCCCCCTCCACTGCCCTCTCTCTCTCGAGCTGTATCCCCCCCTCCACTGCCCTCTCTCTCTCGAGCTGTATCCCCCCCCTCCACTGCCCTCTCTCTCTCGAGCTGTGTCCCCCCTCCACTGCCCTCTCTCTCGAGAGCTGTGTCCCCCCCTCCACTGCCCTCTCTCGAGAGCTGTGTCCCCCCCTCCACTGCCCTCTCTCTCGAGCTGTGTCCCCCCCTCCACTGCCCTCTCTCGAGCTGTGTCCCCCCCTCCACTGCCCTCTCTCGAGCTGTGTCCCCCCCCTCCACTGCCCTCTCTCTCTCTAGCTGTGTCCCCCCTCCACTGCCCTCTCTCTCTCGAGCTGTGTCCCCCCTCCACTGCCTTCTCTCTCTCGAGCTGTGTCCCCCCCTCCACTGCCCTCTCTCTCTCTCGAGCTGTATCCCCCCCCTCTACTGCCCTCTCTCTCGAGCTGTGTCCCCCCCTCCACTGCCCTCTCTCTCGAGCTGTGTCCCCCCTCCACTGCCCTCTCTCTCGAGCTGTGTCCCCCCTCCACTGCCCTCTCTCTCGAGCTGTGTCCCCCCTCCACTGCCCTCTCTCTTGAGCTGTCGCCCTCTCTCTCGAGCTGTATCCCCCCCTCCACTGCCCTCTCTCTCTCGAGCTGTATCCCCCCCTCCACTGCCCTCTCTCTCTCGAGCTGTGTCCCCCCTCCACTGCCCTCTCTCTCGAGAGCTGTGTCCCCCCCTCCACTGCCCTCTCTCGAGAGCTGTGTCCCCCCCTCCACTGCCCTCTCTCGAGCTGTGTCCCCCCCCTCCACTGCCCTCTCTCGAGCTGTGTCCCCCCCTCCACTGCCCTCTCTCGAGCTGTGTCCCCCCCTCCACTGCCCTCTCTCGAGCTGTGTCCCCCCCCTCCACTGCCCTCTCTCTCTTGAGCTGTGTCCCCCCCTCCACTGCCCTCTCTCTCTCGAGCTGTGTCCCCCCCTCCACTGCCCTCTCTCTCTCTCTCGAGCTGTGTCCCCCCCTCCACTGCCCTCTGTCGAGAGCTGTGTCCCCCCCCTCCACTGCCCTCTCTCTCGAGCTGTGTCCCCCCCTCCACTGCCCTCTTTGGAGCTGTGTCCCCCCCCTCCACTGCCCTCTCTCGAGCTGTGTCCCCCCCTCCACTGCCCTCTCTCGAGCTGTGTCCCCCCTCCACTGCCCTCTCTCGAGCTGTGTCCCCCCCTCCACTGCCCTCTCTCGAGCTGTGTCCCCCCCTCCACTGCCCTCTCTCGAGCTGTGTCCCCCCCTCCACTGCCCTCTCTCGAGCTGTGTCCCCCCCCCCTCCACTGGCCCCCCTCCTCTCGAGCTGTGTCCCCCCCTCCACTG
>JAVHZZ010000390.1:0-12500 GCA_036250195.1 Mixophyes australis | reverse complement strand
CTAATATAACCCTAACCCTAACCCTAATATAACCCTAACCCCTAAACCTAATATAACCCTAACCCTAATATAACCCTAACCCTAATATAACCCTAACCCTAACCCTAATAACCCTAACCCCTAACCCTAACCCCCCTAACCCTAACAATAACCCTAACCTTAATATAACCCTAACCCTAATATAACCCTAACCCTAATAACCCTAACCCCTAACCCTAATATAACCCTAACCCTAATAACCCTAACCCTAATAACCCTAACCCCTAACCCTAACCCCTAACCCTAATAACCCTAACCCTAATAACCCTAACCCTAACAACCCTAATATAACCCTAACCCTAACCCTAACCTTAACCCTAATAACCCTAACCCTAATAATAACCCTAACCCTAACAATAACCCTAACCCTAACCCTAATAACCCTAACCCTAATAACCCTAACCCTAATAACCCTAACCCTAATATGTCCCTAACCCTAACCCCTACCCCCTAACCCTAATAACCCTAACCCTAACCCTAAACCCCTAACCCTAATAACCCTAACCCTAATAACCCTAACCCTAATATGTCCCTAACCCTAACCCCTAACCCTAATAACCCTAACCCTAACCCAACCCCTAACCCTAACCCAACCCTAACCCTAACAATAACCCTAACCCTAATAACCCTAACCCTAATAACCCTAACCCTAATATAACCCTAACCCTAACAACCCTAACCCTAATATAACCCTAACCCCTAAACCTAACCCTAATATAACCCTAACCCTAATATAACACTAGCCCTAACAACCCTAACCCTAATCCCTAACCCTAATATAACCCTAACCCTAATAACCCTAACCCTAACCCTAATATAACCCTAACCCTAATAACCCTAACCCCTAATATAACCCTAACCCTAATAACCCTAACCCCTAACCCTAATAACCCTAACCCTAATAACCCTAACCCTAATAACCCTAACCCTAATAACCCTAACCCTAATATAACCCTATCCCTAACATAACCCTAACCCTAATAACCCTAACCCTAATAACCCTAACCCTAACCTTAACCCTAATAACCCTAACCCTAAACCCTAACAATAACCCTAACCCTAACAATAAGCCTAACCCCTAACCCAAACCCTAACCCTAATAACCCTAATAACCCTAACCCTAATAACCCTAACCCTAAACCCCTAACCCTAACCCTACCCCTAAACCCTAACCCTAACCCCCTAACCCCTAACCCAAATAACCCTAACAACCCTAACCCTAATAACCCTAACCCAACCCCTAACCCAACCCCTAACCCCCTAACCCTAATAACCCTAACCCTAATATGTCCCTAACCCTAACCCCTAATCCTAACCCCTAACCCTAACCCCTAACCCTAACAACCCTAACCCTAATAACCCTAACCCTAATAACCCTAACCCTAAACCCTAACAATAACCCTAACAATAACCCTAACCCCTAACCCAAACCCTAACCCTAATAACCCTAATAACCCTAACCCTAATAACCCTAACCCTAACCCTAACCCTACCCCTAAACCCTAACCCCCTAACCCCTAACCCAAATAACCCTAACAACCCTAACCCTAATAACCCTAACCCAACCCCTAACCCCCTAACCCTAACCCCCTAACCCTAACCCCCTAACCCTAATAACCCTAACCCTAATATGTCCCTAACCCTAACCCCTAATCCTAACCCCTAACCCTAATAACCCTAACCCCAACAACCCTAACCCTAATAACCCTAACCCTAATAACCCTAACCCTAAACCCCTAACCCTACCCTAACCCTAACCCAACCCTACCCCCTAACCCTACCCCTAACTCCTAACCCTAAACCCTAACCCCCTAACCCTACCCCTAACCCCAACCCTAATAACCCTAACCCCTAACCCTAAACCCCTAACCCTAACCCAAACCCTACCCTAACCCTAACCTAAACCCTAACCCTAACCCCTAACCCTAACCCAGCCCTAACCCAAACCCTAACCCAGCCCTAACCCAAACCCTAAACCAGCCCTAACCCTAACCCTAACACCCTAACCCTACCCCCTAACCCCAACCCAACCCTAACCCAACCCAAACCCTAACATCCCTAACCCTAACCCCTAACCATTACCCTAACCCCTAACCCTAATAACCCTAACCCTAACCTAAACCCTAACCCCCTAACCCTAACCCCCTAACCCAAACCCTAACCCCCTAACACTAACCCTAATCCTAACCCCTACCCTAACCCTAACCCCTAATATCCCTAACCCCCTAACTCTACCCCTTAACCCAAACCCTTAACCCTAAAACCCTAACCCTAACCTTAACCCTAACCCAAACCATAACCCCTAACCCCAACCCTAACACCCTAACCCCAACCCTGACCCTAACCCTAATATGTCCGGGGCTAATAACCCTAACCCTAACAACCCTAACCCCAACCCTAACCCACTAACCCTAACCCACTAACCCTAACCCTAACACTTCGGCCAGGGTTCCCTAACCCTAATAACCCTAACACTTCGGCCAGGGTTCCCTAACCCTACCCACTAACCCTAACCCTAACACCCTAATTCTAACCCTAAAACCCTAACCCTCTAACCCTAACCCCAACCCTAATACCCTAACCCTAAACTTAACCCTAACGCCTAACCCTACCCCTAACCCCTTAACCTAATCCAAACCCTCTAACCCAACCCAAACCCCCTAACCCTAACCCCCAATAACCCTACCCCCTACCCTAACCCCACCCCCTAACCCTAATATCCCTAACCCTAACCCCCTAACCCAAACCCCACCCCTAACTCAAATATATAACCTTAACCTAACCAAAACCCTAACCCTACCCTTAATATATAACCCTAATAACCCTAACCCCTAATATGTCCGCTAACCCTAACATGTCCGCTAACCCTAATATGTCCGCTAACCCTAATATGTCCGCTAACCCTAACATGTCCTAACCCTAACCCCTAATATCCCTAACCCCCTAACTCTACCCCCTAACCCAAACCCTTAACCTCTAACCCCCTAACCCAAACCATCTAACCCAAACCCTAATAACCCTAACCCCTAACATTAACCTCAACTCTAACCCCTTAACCGTAATATCCTTAACCCTAATATCCCTAACCCTAATATCCATAACCCTAATATCCCTAACATCCCTAACATCCATAACCCTAACCCTAATATCCCTAACCCTAATATCCCTAACCCTAACAACCCTAATCCCTACCCCTAACCCAAACTCCTAACCCCTAACCCTAATAGCCCTAACCCTAATGTTATGCCGCACAGTAGTGCCGCAGGTCACATCATACCTCATAATTGTGCCCCCAATTCATACTTTGCCACAGTTGCCCCAAAAACACATAGTATGCCACAGTTGCCCCAAAAACACATAGTATGCCACAGTTGCCCCAGAAACACATAGTATGCCACAGTTGCCCACAGAAACACATAGTATGCCACAGTTGCCACCAGAAACACATAGTATGCCACAGTTGCCCACAGAAACACATAGTATGCCACAGTTGCCCACAGAAACACATAGTATGCCACAGTTGCCCACAGAAACACATAGTATGCCACAGTTGCCACAGAAACACATAGTATGCCACAGTTGCCACAGAAACACATAGTATGCCACAGTTGCCCCAGAAACATAGTATGCCACAGTTACCCACAGAAACACATAGTATGCCACAGTTGCCCCAGAAACATAGTATGCCACAGTTGCCCACAGAAACACATAGTATGCCACAGTTGCCCCCAGAAACACATAGTATGCCACAGTTGCCCCCAGAAACACATAGTAGGCCACAGTTGCCCCCAGAAACACATAGTATGCCACAGTTGCCCCCAGAAACAAACACATAGTATGCCACAGTTGCCCACAGAAACACATAGTATGCCACAGTTGCCCCCAATACATTTTATGCCACAGTAATGTCCCCAATATCTTTTATGCCACAGTAATGCCCCCAATGACTCTTATGGCCTCAGAATTGCATAAAAAATTTTTTTAGGACACTAATAAATGAATAAAAAAGTATATAATTTTATACTTTCCTCTTCCAGGCGTGAAACGGTCCGCAAATGTGCTTGGGAGGAACTGTGCAGCAGTTCAGCTCTTTTTCGGCTGTCATTTAGAACTGTCGGACGCTGTGCCAGGACTCAGGGGTCTGCGTGCCGGGGGTTGCCGACCCCTGCCCTAACCCCTAACCATACACACACATTTAGCTACATGCGTGCATTATTTACATACAATTTTAATTCTTGTCCTTGCCAAAATTTGAACCATGAACCTCCTGCATGGTAAACTGTGGCCATACTGTGTGAACTATAACCAAAGCCATGGAGGCATTCCTTGCCACATGCCTGCATGTACTTCCAATGTAGCAGAGCAGGCCCTATGTCTATGCAAGGGGCCCCTCCACTTTATTCCTAAGCCCCTCATCTTCAGAGATCATATCTAGTTAGTTATATCTAGTTAGTATATTTATATAGATATATATAAAAAAAAAATCTTAAAACCCTGCCATGTGGCTATAGGTATTGGCTTAATACTGATCTACATCTCTTACACATCTCACCGCCAGCATTGTAGGAAGCATAAACAAGAGAAAAAAGCCTACAGCTAGAAGACTACCATTAATTTCCAGCCCTTGAATCTCACTTAAATATTAATATATATTAAAAACGTAATATTCCACCCAAGACAAAATCTGTATGTACATGTAAAATGAGCCACATTTATGTTATATTTAGTTATCAATGCATCTTGCAGTAAATGACCCATACTAGTCTGTACATTGATAAATAGTAACGTGTCATAAACAGGGTATTACCTTGTAACAAGAGAATGACCTCCCTATGTGTGCAGGAACAGTTCCAGGGGTTCCCTCCCAGTCTCAAGGTCCCGTTCTGGGGTTCCAGCAGCTGCGTTGAAGCGAGAAGAGTTTATTAGAAGACAGGTCCGGTCCAGAGAGGAGATCTTGGACGGGTCCAGAGAGATCTTGGACGGGTCCAGAGAGGAGATCTTGGACGGGTCCAGAGAGGAGATCTTGGACGGGTCCAGAGAGGAGATCTTGGATGGGTCCAGGGAAAAGATCTTGGACGGGTCCAGGGAAAAGATCTTGGATTGGGACGGGTCCAGAGAGGAGATCTTGGGACGGGTCCAGAGAGGAGATCTTTGGACGGGTCCAGAGAGGAGATCTTTGGACGGGTCCAGAGAGGAGATCTTGGGACGGGTCCAGAGAGGAGATCTTGGGACGGGTCCAGAGAGGAGATCTTGGGACGGGTCCAGAGAGGACATCTTGGGACGGGTCCAGAGAGGAGATCTTGGGACGGGTCCAGAGAGGAGATCTTGGGACGGGTCCAGAGAGGAGATCTTGGACAGGCCCCGGGAGCTGTCGCTGCCAATTGCAGTAATATCATTCCTGCTAAGATGTAAAGGTTCCAGGCCGGAGAATCCGGACATCTCAGGACGCAGCTGGAGAATCAGGTTACCGGCCATGGGGAGGTTTCTCAGGGATTCAAAGAGAAGAATCTCAATGTCTTCTGTAGTCTGGAGAACACAAGGATGTGATTACAACTCTGACTCGTATCAGCTTCGTCTCCCTGGATGATATAAAGTCTTGGTTAGGACATTAAGCAGTGACAGCTGGGGCTGACAACATGCAGCGCGGGGAGCGCACAGGCGGCCACATCACACGTGATACGGCCGCGTCATCACATCACGTGTCCTATTGTGCGGCCGCGTCATCACATCACGTGTCCTATTGTGCGACCGCATCACGTGTCATACAACTCAGTCCCCCGCCGCTCACACACTAGACTCAGCCCCCGCCATTACACACACTAGACTCAGCCCCCGCCATTACACACACTAGACTCAGCCCCCGCCATTACACACACTAGACTCAGCCCCCGCCGCTCACACACTGGACTCAGCCCCCGCCATTACACACACTAGACTCAGCCCCCGCCGTTACACAGACACTGACATGAGCTCCCGCCGCCGCTGCACAGTTACCTTTTAGCCGCTTCTCTGATCACGTGGGACGGCACCTGTTACGTGGTGCGCGTCCCACGTGATATCCGCGTCTCGTGTGATAGGCCGCTCAGCGGGGGGTGAGGGCGGTCACTGGAGATCCGCGGCCGATGTCTCCGCCCCTGGATGTATTTCTGTAATCTGAGGGAATAACAATAATAAGGTGGGAAGGGATGAGGTACAGAAGAGAGAGGAAGGGATGAGGTACAGAAGATAGAGGAAGGGATGAGGTACAGAAGAGAGATGGATGAGGTACAGAAGAGAGAGGGATGAGGTACAGAAGAGAGAGGGATGAGGTACAGAAGAGAGGGGGATGAGGTACAGAAGAGAGAGGGATGAGGTACAGAAGAGAGGCAGGGATGAGGTACAGAAGAGAGAGGAAGGGATGAGGTACAGAAGAGAGATGGATGAGGTACAGAAGAGAGAGGGATGAGGTACAGAAGAGAGAGGGATGAGGTACAGAAGAGAGGGGGATGAGGTACAGAAGAGAGAGGGATGAGGTACAGAAGAGAGGCAGGGATGAGGTACAGAAGAGAGAGGAAGGGATGAGGTACAGAAGAGAGATGGATGAGGTACAGAAGAGAGAGGGATGAGGTACAGAAGAGAGAGGGATGAGGTACAGAAGAGAGGGGGATGAGGTACAGAAGAGAGAGGGATGAGGTACAGAAGAGAGAGGGATGAGGTACAGAAGAGAGGGGGATGAGGTACAGAAGAGAGAGGGATGAGGTACAGAAGAGAGAGAGATGAGGTACAGAAGAGAGAGGGATGAGGTACAGAAGAGAGAGGGATGAGGTACAGAAGAGAGAGGGATGAGGTACAGAAGAGAGAGGGATGAGGTACAGAAGAGAGGGGGATGAGGTACAGAAGAGAGAGGGATGAGGTACAGAAGAGAGAGGGATGAGGTACAGAAGAGAGAGGGATGAGGTACAGAAGAGAGGGGGATGAGGTACAGAAGAGAGAGGGATGAGGTACAGAAGAGAGAGAGATGAGGTACAGAAGAGAGAGGGATGAGGTACAGAAGAGAGGAAGTGATGAGGTACAGAAGAGAGGGGGATGAGGTACAGAAGAGAGGAAGGGATGAGGTACAGAAGAGAGATGGATGAGGTACAGAAGAGAGAGGGATGAGGTACAGAAGAGAGAGGGATGAGGTACAGAAGAGAGGGGGATGAGGTACAGAAGAGAGAGGAAGGGATGAGGTACAGAAGAGAGGAAGGGATGAGGTACAGAAGAGAGAGGGATGAGGTACAGAAGAGAGAGGGATGAGGTACAGAAGAGAGAGGGATGAGGTACAGAAGAGAGGGGGATGAGGTACAGAAGAGAGAGGGATGAGGTACAGAAGAGAGGGGGATGAGGTACAGAAGAGAGATGGATGAGGTACAGAAGAGAGAGGGATGAGGTACAGAAGAGAGAGGGATGAGGTACAGAAGAGAGGGGGATGAGGTACAGAAGAGAGAGGGATGAGGTACAGAAGAGAGAGGGATGAGGTACAGAAGAGGGGGATGAGGTACAGAAGAGAGAGGGATGAGGTACAGAAGAGAGAGGGATGAGGTACAGAAGAGAGGGGGATGAGGTACAGAAGAGAGAGGGATGAGGTACAGAAGAGAGAGGAAGGGATGAGGTACAGAAGAGAGGGGGATGAGGTACAGAAGAGAGGGGGATGAGGTACAGAAGAGAGAGGGATGAGGTACAGAAGAGAGAGGGATGAGGGACAGAAGAGAGAGGGATGAGGTACAGAAGAGAGGGGGATGAGGTACAGAAGAGAGAGGGATGAGGTACAGAAGAGAGAGGGATGAGGTACAGAAGAGAGGGGGATGAGGTACAGAAGAGAGAGGAAGGGATGAGGTACAGAAGAGAGGAAGGGATGAGGTACAGAAGAGAGAGGGATGAGGTACAGAAGAGAGAGGGATGAGGTACAGAAGAGAGAGGGATGAGGTACAGAAGAGAGGGGGATGAGGTACAGAAGAGAGAGGGATGAGGTACAGAAGAGAGGGGGATGAGGTACAGAAGAGAGATGGATGAGGTACAGAAGAGAGAGGGATGAGGTACAGAGAGAGAGGGATGAGGTACAGAAGAGAGGGGGATGAGGTACAGAAGAGAGAGGGATGAGGTACAGAAGAGAGAGGAAGGGATGAGGTACAGAAGAGAGGGGGATGAGGTACAGAAGAGAGGGGGATGAGGTACAGAAGAGAGAGGGATGAGGTACAGAAGAGAGAGGGATGAGGGACAGAGAGAGAGAGGGGATGAGGTACAGAAGAGAGGGGGATGAGGTACAGAAGAGAGAGGGATGAGGTACAGAAGAGAGAGGATGAGGTACAGAAGAGAGGGGGATGAGGTACAGAAGAGAGAGGGATGAGGTACAGAAGAGAGGAGGGATGAGGTACAGAAGAGAGAGAGGGATGAGGTACAGAAGAGAGAGGGATGAGGTACAGAAGAGAGAGGGATGAGGTACAGAAGAGAGAGGGGATGAGGTACAGAAGAGAGAGGGATGAGGTACAGAAGAGAGGGGGATGAGGTACAGAAGAGAGAGGGATGAGGTACAGAAGAGAGGGGGATGAGGTACAGAAGAGAGAGGGATGAGGTACAGAAGAGAGAGGGATGAGGTACAGAAGAGAGGGGGATGAGGTACAGAAGAGAGAGGGGGATGAGGTACAGAAGAGAGGGGGATGAGGTACAGAAGAGAGAGGGATGAGGTACAGAAGAGAGGGGATGAGGTACAGAAGAGAGGGGGATGAGGTACAGAAGAGAGGAGGGATGAGGTACAGAAGAGAGAGGGATGAGGTACAGAAGAGAGAGGGATGAGGTACAGAAGAGAGAGGGATGAGGTACAGAAGAGAGAGGGATGAGGTACAGAAGAGAGAGGGGATGAGGTACAGAAGAGAGAGGGATGAGGTACAGAAGAGAGAGGGATGAGGTACAGAAGAGAGAGGGATGAGGTACAGAAGAGAGGGGGATGAGGTACAGAAGAGAGAGGGATGAGGTACAGAAGAGAGAGGGATGAGGTACAGAAGAGAGAGGGATGAGGTACAGAAGAGAGGGGGATGAGGTACAGAAGAGAGGGGGATGAGGTACAGAAGAGAGGGGGATGAGGTACAGAAGAGAGGAGGGATGAGGTACAGAAGAGAGGGGATGAGGTACAGAAGAGAGGGGGATGAGGTACAGAAGAGAGAGGGATGAGGTACAGAAGAGAGAGGGATGAGGTACAGAAGAGAGGGGATGAGGTACAGAAGAGAGAGGGGATGAGGTACAGAAGAGAGGAAGGGATGAGGTACAGAAGAGAGAGAGGGATGAGGTACAGAAGAGAGAGGGATGAGGTACAGAAGAGAGGAGTGATGAGGTACAGAAGAGAGAGGAGGGATGAGGTACAGAAGAGAGAGGGATGAGGTACAGAAGAGAGGGGGGTGAGGTACAGAAGAGAGGGGGATGAGGTACAGAAGAGAGGGGATGAGGTACAGAAGAGAGAGGGATGAGGTACAGAAGAGAGGGGGATGAGGTACAGAAGAGAGGGGGATGAGGTACAGAAGAGAGGGGGATGAGGTACAGAAGAGAGGGGGATGAGGTACAGAAGAGAGGGGGATGAGGTACAGAAGAGAGGGGATGAGGTACAGAAGAGAGGGGGATGAGGTACAGAAGAGAGGGGGATGAGGTACAGAAGAGAGAGGGATGAGGTACAGAAGAGAGGGGGATGAGGTACAGAAGAGAGAGGGATGAGGTACAGAAGAGAGAGGGATGAGGTACAGAAGAGAGAGGGATGAGGTACAGAAGAGAGGGGGATGAGGTACAGAAGAGAGAGGGATGAGGTACAGAAGAGAGGGGGATGAGGTACAGAAGAGAGGAAGGGATGAGGTACAGAAGAGAGAGGGGGATGAGGTACAGAAGAGAGGGGGATGAGGTACAGAAGAGAGAGGGATGAGGTACAGAAGAGAGAGGGATGAGGTACAGAAGAGAGGGGGATGAGGTACAGAAGAGAGGGGATGAGGTACAGAAGAGAGGAAGGGATGAGGTACAGAAGAGAGGAGGGATGAGGTACAGAAGAGAGGGGGATGAGGTACAGAAGAGAGAGGGATGAGGT
Source organism: Mixophyes australis (assembly GCA_036250195.1). Lineage (NCBI taxonomy): Eukaryota > Metazoa > Chordata > Amphibia > Anura > Limnodynastidae > Mixophyes > Mixophyes australis. The sequence continues at coordinate 2,380 of JAVHZZ010000390.1, read as the reverse complement.
ACAGAAGAGAGGAGGGATGAGGTACAGAAGAGAGGAGGGATGAGGTACAGAAGAGAGGGGGATGAGGTACAGAAGAGAGAGAGGATGAGGTACAGAAGAGAGGGGGATGAGGTACAGAAGAGAGGGGGATGAGGTACAGAAGAGAGGGGGATGAGGTACAGAAGAGAGAGGGATGAGGTACAGAAGAGAGAGGGATGAGGTACAGAAGAGAGGGGGATGAGGTACAGAAGAGAGGGGGATGAGGTACAGAAGAGAGAGGGATGAGGTACAGAAGAGAGGGGGATGAGGTACAGAAGAGAGGGGGATGAGGTACAGAAGAGAGGGGGATGAGGTACAGAAGAGAGGGGGGATGAGGTACAGAAGAGAGGAGGGATGAGGTACAGAAGAGAGGGGGATGAGGTACAGAAGAGAGGGGGATGAGGTACAGAAGAGAGGGGATGAGGTACAGAAGAGAGAGGGATGAGGTACAGAAGAGATGGTGATGAGGTACAGAAGAGAGGGGGATGAGGTACAGAAGAGAGGAAGGGATGAGGTACAGAAGAGGAGAGGGGATGAGGTACAGAAGAGAGGAAGGGATGAGGTACAGAAGAGAGGAAGGGATGAGGTACAGAAGAGAGAGGAAGGGATGAGGTACAGAAGAGAGATGGATGAGGTACAGAAGAGAGAGGGATGAGGTACAGAAGAGAGATGGATGAGGTACAGAAGAGAGAGGGGATGAGGTACAGAAGAGAGGGGGATGAGGTACAGAAGAGAGGGGGATGAGGTACAGAAGAGAGGGGGATGAGGTACAGAAGAGAGAGGGATGAGGTACAGAAGAGAGGGGGATGAGGTACAGAAGAGAGAGGGGATGAGGTACAGAAGAGAGGGGGATGAGGTACAGAAGAGAGAGGGATGAGGTACAGAAGAGAGGGGATGAGGTACAGAAGAGAGGGGGGATGAGGTACAGAAGAGAGAGGGGATGAGGTACAGAAGAGAGAGGATGAGGTACAGAAGAGAGGAGTGTGAGGTACAGAAGAGAGGGGGATGAGGTACAGAAGAGAGGGGGATGAGGTACAGAAGAGAGAGGGATGAGGTACAGAAGAGAGAGGGATGAGGTACAGAAGAGAGGGGGATGAGGTACAGAAGAGAGGAGTGATGAGGTACAGAAGAGAGGGGGATGAGGTACAGAAGAGAGAGGGATGAGGTACAGAAGAGAGGGGGATGAGGTACAGAAGAGAGGGGGATGAGGTACAGAAGAGAGGGGGATGAGGTACAGAAGAGAGGAAGGGATGAGGTACAGAAGAGAGGGGATGAGGTACAGAAGAGAGGGGGATGAGGTACAGAAGAGAGGGGATGAGGTACAGAAGAGAGAGGGATGAGGTACAGAAGAGAGGAAGGGATGAGGTACAGAAGAGAGGAAGGGATGAGGTACAGAAGAGAGAGAAGGGATGAGGTACAGAAGAGAGGGGGATGAGGTACAGAAGAGAGGAGGGATGAGGTACAGAAGAGAGGAAGGATGAGGTACAGAAGAGAGAGGAAGGGATGAGGTACAGAAGAGAGGGGGATGAGGTACAGAAGAGAGAGGGATGAGGTACAGAAGAGAGAGGGGATGAGGTACAGAAGAGAGGGGGATGAGGTACAGAAGAGAGGGGGATGAGGTACAGAAGAGAGAGGATGAGGTACAGAAGAGAGAGGGATGAGGTACAGAAGAGAGAGGGGATGAGGTACAGAAGAGAGGGGGATGAGGTACAGAAGAGAGCGGGGATGAGGTACAGAAGAGAGAGGGATGAGGTACAGAAGAGAGAGGGATGAGGTACAGAAGAGAGGGGGGGGTGAGGTACAGAAGAGAGGGAGGGATGAGGTACAGAAGAGAGGGGGATGAGGTACAGAAGAGAGAGGGATGAGGTACAGAAGAGAGAGGGATGAGGGTACAGAAGAGAGGGGGATGAGGTACAGAAGAGAGAGGGATGAGGTACAGAAGAGAGGGGGATGAGGTACAAGAGAGAGGGGATGAGGTACAGGAAGAGAGGGGGATGAGGTACAGAAGAGAGGGGGATGAGGTACAGAAGAGAGAGGAAGGGATGAGGTACAGAAGAGAGGAGGGATGAGGTACAGAAGAGAGGGGGATGAGGTACAGAAGAGAGAGGGATGAGGTACAGAAGAGATGGTGATGAGGTACAGAAGAGAGGAGGGATGAGGTACAGAAGAGAGAGGGATGAGGTACAGAAGAGAGGGGGATGAGGTACAGAAGAGAGGAGGGATGAGGTACAGAAGAGAGAGGGAAGGGATGAGGTACAGAAGAGAGAGGAAGGGATGAGGTACAGAAGAGAGATGGATGAGGTACTGAAGAGAGAGGGGATGAGGTACAGAAGAGAGATGGATGAGGTACAGAAGAGAGAGG